>JAJDON010000035.1:0-104433 GCA_022036555.1 Microstegium vimineum
CCATGATTGTCCGCAAGCCAACGGCTTGCAAAGCTTTTTGTTCAAGCTCTCTTATTATCTCTCCCGTAAATCTTCATTCCGCATTGCAAACCTGTGCTTGACCTGTGTTTTTCGAAGAGGCCTATTTCCACCGCTTTCAAAAAAGAGAACGGATGGGACGAGAGAACGTGTCCCAGAGTAGTATGACTCCCCAACAACCTTATTTGCAATATCTTTGCTGCTTTTTTGAATTCTTTTTTCAATTGCTCCAATGTACTAAAATTTTTTTTTTCACTCGTTTTTTGAATGAATTCAATCACACTGGCTTATGTTTCTTTTTTTTAGTTCAAGTCTTTTTTTTCATTTTTATTTTAAAACAGTTGTAATTAAGGATGATACAAAAGATGCTGTACGAATGAAAGCATACACCACTTGTTATTCTACAGGAGAGCACTTTGTTTGAGAGATGTTGGAAACGCTAGGATCATCAGTCCAATAGACAAAAACTCTGTGTGTTTGCTGTTTGTATCAAGGGTCAATGGACTGAATGCAAGACTTCTGTTTGTGTTCGTCTGAACACAATCGTAGTTGTAAGCATTGCAATTGACTCGCGGAAAATTCAATGAAGAAAGCACATGAAAAAAAAGAAAACTTCGCAATTGAGAGAATCGTGTATCAAAATTAGAAGATTCAATCAACATTCCGGTATTGAGTATTCCGCAAAACTCTTTACTAAGATAAAACAAGGGTGTACCTTTTTACAAGAGGGCAGCCTGGTTGAAGTCTAAAAAAAAAGAAAAAATAGCTCACTTATTGGTTCTTTAAATAGAACAAGAGACACGTTTCTATACGATACTTAGGGCTTTTTTACTTGATTTGACTCGTTGAATATCAAAAATCATTTGGTTTTATACTTAGATATTTCCCGCTAACTACAATCGTGTCCATTCATTGTATATGCACACGAGAATAATGTGCGAATCATTTGATTGCTTTCTTTCAAAATCACGTATAAGTCTTTACTTCAAGTTGTTTTTCTTTTTTTTTGCGTTCGTTTGGAAAGATTTGTTTTATTTGTTTCACACCCTCTCTTTTGTGTATTTCTTCTCTAAAACTCTATAAACTTTGTTTGAATCATTCAAATGTATGCTCATTTTTGAAAGAATTGAATAGAGTAACTTTTTGATTGTATATTCGCTGCTTCAGGTGTACAATGAGAATCGCTGGCCCCGATGAGTCTGCTTTAGGTAGTGTCTTCCTTGGGTTTGGCGAAACTGTGGGCTAGGCCCCACTAATGAAAGGAGAGAGGCGCATGAAGATTGCAGTGTATGGAAAGGGTGGGATTGGCAAGTCGCCACAGTTGCAATATTTCGATTGCTCTTGCCAGGCGGGGCAAGCGAGTGCTCCAGATTGGCTGCGATCCAAAGCACGATAGCACCTTTACTTTGACTGGATTCTTGATACCTACAATCATTGATACCCTGCAGTCTAAGGACTACCATTATGAAGATGTGTGGCCCGAAGATGTGATTTACCAAGGTATGGGGGTGTAGATTGTGTAGAGGCGGGCGGGCCCCCTGCGGGCGCGGGATGTGGGGGTTATGGTGGTGGGTGAGACAGTGAAGCTGCTAAAGAGCTAAATGCATTCTATGAGTACGATGTAATCTTATTTGATGTTCTCGGGGATGTTGTGTGTGGTGGTTTTGCTGCGCCTTTGAATTACGCAGGACTATTGCATTATTATCAGATAATGGATTTGATGCACTGTTCGCTGCAAACCGAATTGCTGCATCTGTGCGGAGAAGGCACGTACCCACCCTTTCGTCTTGCTGGCTTGGTAGGCAACCGTACTTCCAAAAGAGATCTAATTGACAAGTATGTGGAGGCATGCCCCATGCAGTTTTAGAAGTTTTGCCTCTAATCGAGGACATCCGGGTATCGCGTGTCAAAGGCAAGACTCTATTTGAGATGGCTGAAACGGAACCAGCCTTTCCTATGTATGCGACCTTTTATCTCAATATTGCGGACCAAATCCTTGCAAGGCCAGAGGAGTTGTGCCCAAAGAAGTCCCAGACCGTGAGCTGTTTAGTCTTCTCTCCGACTTCTATTTAAACCCTACGAACCAGAAGGCAGAGCAGGTACCAGCGAGCATTTAGACTTTATGATGGTCTAATTCGAAATCATTTTTTCTGTTCATCTTTTTTCAAGTTATAGATATAGAGGCCCCTGAATCTTATGAAACCTCTGACCCCATACCGAGCCCTGCATTTCGAGTGTGAGACGGGAAACTATCACACCTTCTGCCCTATTAGCTGTGTCGCATGGCTGTACAAAAGATCGAAGACAGTTTCTTCCTTGTGTGGGAACAAAGACCTGCGGCTACTTCTTACAAAATGCGTTAGGAGTCATGATCTTTGCAGAGCCCCGCTATGCCATGGCGGAACTTGAAGAGGGTGATATTTTGCACAGCTCAACGACTATCAAGAGCTAAGAAGGCTTTGTTCCCAATCAAAAAAGACAGAAATCCAAGCGTAATCGTTTGGATTGGCACCTGCACTACAGAGATTATTAAGATGGATTTGGAGGGTATGGCGCCCAGACTAGAGATGGAGCTTGGGATCCCTATCGTAGTCGCCCGCGCGAATGGATTAGACTATGCATTCACACAGGGAGAGGACACCGTACTGGCAGCCATGGCCCCTCGTTGCCCGACTCTGGGCGAGCCAACAGCAGAGCCGAACCCATATAGATGAGAACGACTCTTTAAGCAGCAGAGGCCTACGGAGCTTGCTCTCTTTTCCAGTACCTAGCACAACGGAGCAAACGGCCCACCCTCTCTGTATTATTTGGGTCTTTACCCGCTACGGTCGCTGCGCAGCTTGGGCTTGAACTCAAGCGTCAAGGCATCCAGGTCTCAGGATGGCTGCCTGCTCAGCGGTATGCAGAATTGCCCTCCTTAGGCGAAGGGTGTTCATGTATGTGGCGTAAATCCTTTCTTGAGCCGCACTGCTACCACATTGATGAGAAGGCGAAAGTGCAAGCTCATAGGTGCACCTTTCCCCATTGGACCGATGGTACCCGGCATGGATTGAAAGATTTGTTACTGTATTTTGGTATTCAGCCAAAAGGGCTTCAGAGCGAGAAGAAACAGGTATGGAAAAGGGCTCGAAGGCTACCTACGCCTGGTCCGTGGCAAGTCCGTGTTCTTTATGGGTGACAACCTATGGAGGTCTCCTGCAAATTTCTTGTACGGTTGTGGCATGGTGGTGTTTGAAATAGGCATTCCTTATATGGATAAGGATTAAGCGCCGGTTGCACTTTCCAGGCCATGCCAGGAGATGGGCGTGCCATTTCCCCGAATTGTAGAGAAAACCAGATAATTATCACCAGGTACAGCGAATACGGGAGTTCACCCGGCCTTGCCATCACAGGCTGGCGCATGCAAAATCCTCTTGAGGCCAGAGGAATCAGTACGAAATGGTCCGTTGAATTCACCTTTTGCCAAATTCATGGTTTTACGAATGCCAGAGACATCCTGAGTTGTCACACGACCCCTTCGACGCAAATCATAGCTTGCAAAGGGCTTGGGATGGGGACAATCGTAAATCTCCTACCCCAAAAAGAAACCTCTTCCAACTCCCTAGTGATTTATCTACTGGGAGAACACAAAACCGAATGGTAGAGAATAGACAAATAAAAACTATGGAAAAAAATTTGCGTAAGAATGATTTCTGGTTTGAATCGAACAGGAGCAATTTGCTCTTTTTTCAAATAACTTAGCTTTTGCCCAAAAAATGATCCGAATTTTCAAATTTTTCTTGATTTAGATGGTGCAATGAGTACAGTAATAAAAAAAACAAGCCAAAAAGTTGTAGGGCATCACCTTTTTGTTTTTTTTTTTACAATGCAGAGTACTTCTTTTTTTGTTAAAAAGGAGTTTCGCTAGAACCAAACATTCGTTATCAATTGAGAGAACTATCGAACAATCGATCTATAGCTTTAGCCAATAAAGTGAGTGAAGTGCGTTTAGTGTATTGAAGCTATCGCCAAGTAGGTCAAAGTATCCATCCCTTTTTGCCCTTTTTGTTTGTACTTATTATTCATAAGAATAGTAAGTTTCAAGCGAGGGACCGCCCCCCGCTTGGCCGACTAAAAGGTATCCACCTGAGTTCTACTGTGCCTCATTTGTTCGTTTAACGAGTTTATTCTCTTAGCGAAATAGATTGAAGAAAACGATACCAATAAATCATCATTCCAAGATTGTCCCCTAAGTAGTGTTCTTTCAAGCTTTGAAAGAGGAACTCCAAGGGGACGGGCCTTATTCTTCTTACTTATTCTTCCTATTAGGCTTGTTGTAAGATCGAGGCACGAGGCGCGACAAGCTCTTGGGAACAAGTTGATAGGCCTTTTTTCCGAGCCCATAGCTTGAACCGTTCGGGTTGCTTTGTGAATTCAGAATGGATAAAGTTCACGAAAAGTCTACGTAACTCGATCCGACCCATTTGGGGCATGCCCACCTTACGACCAAGCATTTCTACCCTCCATATGCGATCGGACCAACGAAGCATCCAGTCAAATCTAGGTCTCGCAGGGCGCGTCTTAGCGGCTTGAGCCTTTCTCTCCAGTTTCCTGGTAGGCTTCCAGGGAAGTAAAGCGAGTTCTCCACCAGATTGATGATGCACGCCAATGTGCGCAGGAATACATAGCTTTCGGGATAAAGTGTTCGGAAGCCCATGGAAGGAGTAGCTCATCTGATGGGCCATAGGTCTCGCAAGGGTACCCATAGACGTCATGTAAAGATCCTTTGTACGAATCTCCCTTGTGCGGGCGACGGATGGGCCCATCTTCGTATCCTTTTAGCTTGGACACTTGAAGGTCCATCCCTTGGGAGAAGAAAGGCTGGAGGGGTACGGGCTCAGGAAGCCTATTTCCTACGTGCCGCACCTTTACGCTCGTACTTCCTTCTCGTCACTGGCTCTTCTTTTTACCCGCCCAAATTCGACGACACAATGTTTTTCAATAGAAGATTTGAGTCATTCTGACTCTTGCGGGAGCTTGCATATGATGGAGCAACGCTTTACTTGCAAAGAGCCGATCCTGTTTGTTCCTGTCGGCTCCGTAAGAGGCTGATTCGTGGTTGGGGAAAGGCAACTCTTTCGCTGGAGACGTCCGACTAGCGGTTTTCCTTCACCATTGTTTGCAAGGACTGGACTGTCAATTTCCAGGTAGGCTCGACTTGGGCCCAGGTTTGAACGGGGTGAGTTCGGTGCTGGGATCCATCTTGAGCATTGGAGTTAGTCAGTTGGAATCGTTTTGCGGGCAGAGGGAAAAAAAGGTGTTTGATTTGAGTCTTAAAGCCACCGGGATGTACGATTCGCCCATGCAGTGAGTTGAAAGTTCCACTGATAGATTTGTTGAGATAGCTCTCGGGATAAAAGCAAGACGGGTCTTGCCAACCTGTTTTTCTCCATTGGTCCCTGGGAGCGTGTTCTCGGGCGGATAGGCTGGCCAAACGTCCAATCGCCTGGCATTGCCAAAGAGCAATTCCCTGTCGGGCCTCCCTGCCTAGGTGCCTGGTACCTTGCTGTCTAAGATTATTATCTGTTATTGCATGCTTGGAGGGGGGGGGGGGGGCTATATACGAACTTCCTTTGTACTAGTCCCATAGCCCAGCTAGGGTTCGTACCTTCATTCGTGGGAGAGGTTGTACAGGTTTCTTGTTCGTACTGATTCACTTCTTCGTGCCGTCGATTCTCAAGCCATGAAGTTCGTACTTTCCAATCTCCGGATTTTCTATCTCTCTGGTGAGAGGACAGTCCAAGCTTGGTGGGGGACCCTGCGGTTGTACAGGGCCCATGAGAGAACGGGATCCAGGGGAGTATGAATATCAAGCATAATTGACTTGCCAAGAGCCTTTGTGGAGTTCCCCATCAGCGCTCTCCAGGCTCGTATGTCCTGAACAGTGTGCCAATGGAGAAATTCCATGTGCACGCCTTCTTCATTCTTTTCCCATGCTAGACTTTCTTCGGGTTTGGTTTTTACCCCAAGCCCATAAGTCCTCTGCGTGAGCTCCGCGTCGTTGATAGGCCAGCACTTCCCCTTAAGGTTATACCGCACTCTGTTTCCAACAGCAAAGCTGCCAAATAAGCTACTATCCCACGGCTCAATCCCATAGTAGTTATAATCATCAACCCCATCGTAGTAGTAATCAATTTCAAAGTCAACAGAGTCCTCAAAGCCGGGTCTCTGGATCACGAGATCGCTTTGCGCGGGGCTAGTTCGAGAGGTAGATTCCTTTTTCACGTAAGCCAGGCATCCACTAGGACTCACCATCCGTGGATTTTTATCCATCTCGTTTATCACTTCTAATTTATTGTTCATTGGCATCGGCTGCTTGAGTTTCTCAAGCCTAGTACTGCTCTCGGGAATCCAGAAGATCTAGTGTCGCCCTTTTCCCAGAGAAAGCGATCTCGCAATTGTTTGTTATAGCGAAGGCTCTCATCTCTTTGCTCAGTGTACGGAGCTGCCATTCGACCTCAAGGGGAATTTCCACCTTAGGTAAGGAACGAACTGCAAGCCCCAGGGAGCATGCAGGCGACGAGTGTCTGCGTAGCGTTGTAGCCTTAAAGAGGGTACGGGGATGCGCATGCTCTTTGTGGCCTCCTGTTGCAAAATTGAGCAAGCTGACGAGAGGGCAGGCTTAAATCATATAGCGCAACCATTAATTTTGCCATGTCTTCTCTCACCCAAGATCCGCTGGTCTTACTTGGCATGCTTTTCTTTCGTTCACATCCATAAAAAGACGAAGTAAGTCCAAGGCCTCTTCCAGGCCCGATCTAGACTCTCGAAGACTGTCACTGCCTTCTCAATCACCTCAGGCCCTCCAGCAATGTTCTCTCCAACGCTTTTTGAGATTCACGATAGGCTTGCAGCATCTCTTTCCGATGGCGCGCATAAAGACGAAGCCGACGATTGATATTATCCTCCATACTTGAAGAAAGCATCGACTTGGTTGTTGCATGAGACAAACCAGGGCCGCCTCTCTAAGTCAACAGGCATGGACCGCAAGTTCCTCTCTCGAAGTTTGGGTCTCTCGGCCCCATAGTCTCTTGCCCTCTGCCAAGTTCATAGGCTCTTTCAGCCCCCTAGGATTTTTAAGGGCTTGCTCTAGGTTATGGATATCAAGTGCTAGGCCTTGAAACAAACCAATGAGTCTTTGTCGTTGGAACTCGCTAAGGTGTAAAGCCGCGCTACAGGTGCCATGTACAAGACGTTCAATCTCGGCCGAAACGCCATGAGAGGCTTTCTCGCGAGTTGTGCTCTTTTGCTTGAGGATCAAAGCTTCTCTCTCTCTTTGGGGGAGGCTCTTGTTGAACTGAAATATTTGACCCTTGGAATGGTCTGTTAGGTTTAAATCACTCCGTCCTAAAGCGAAAGATTCCCACTTTATGGCCCACTCTTCGAGGTGATGCTATCCTTTTCCCAAACTTCTTGAGGATTGAGCACTCCCGATTTAGCAAGGCGGCTGTCGCTCTTTCTAGGCACCGTTGACAGCTTTTCAAGCAGTTTCTCTCCACCCTCGTCACTGCGCGCCGGCTTAGTTGATTGTCCACAGCTTGTGCCAAGTTGACAGCAAGACATGGTTCGCTCAACCTTTTTGCGCTCTATAGAGTATAGCTTTGTATCAATGCTTGGCTCTCGGGAGAATCTTGGTGCAAAAGCCTTGAACCTTCCAACACACCATCGCAATTGTGCTTTCGATGTTCCGTAGGTTGTCAGTAAGACATAGCCTGCACTTGGCGAACAAGGCTGTGGCTCACCGAGCCAGAGGAAGAGCCTCTTTCCCAGGACAGTGTGACCCAGCAATTCCCAAACGACTCTGATGGCAAATCGAACTCCTATTCGGTCTCCGTCCAATCCGATCGAGGATCAAGCCATAGCTGGGTTGCCTCCAAAATAGGCGAACCCCGTCCATAGCTTTGCTTGCCTCCACGGAGATAACATGTTCCAACCTTCTTCTCGCCAATGAAGAACAAAGAAACGGGCCCCATGGGCTAAAAAGTTCCAGCTGTCTTGAATCGGAAGGGACAAGGTATGGGCTTTCTCTTGAAGACTTCCAAGTGTTTCCATTATTTTTGCTTGCGCGCTTGAGGCGAAGCGTCTCAAGATGTATTTGATTTCTCCATGCCTTGCCTGATTTCATGCGGATTAACCCGCTAAAACCTCCCTTCTTGCTCGTTTCCCGGCTCAGTGCAAATTTCCTTGCTTCACGCTCTCGTTGTTTGAAGGCCTTAAGACGGCTCATAACGCTTTGTGTGCTCTGGTTGGAAATCAACCTTGACCCAGCTTACTCAGAAGTGGAAGAGGTACCTGTAGACTGTAAGAGGAATGCTCCCATAGACGTTCCACCCATAGGTGTAGCTTATGGCCTAGAGCCTGCGACGAATCTTGTTCATTCTGCGTAACATTCTTTGTCTGGACGAGTCAGGCGCTAGCTTCTTCCAAAGAGCAAGGCTGCGTCGTATTAGACCGCTTGAAAATAGAACGTTCTGGTCTTTTTTCTCATATTCCAAGCCCTCCGGATCATATAGCTCCTCATAGCTGTTCAAGCTCTCCGTGTCCGAAAGCTCTGGTTGGGGCTCTTGAGGCTGAGGTTCTGGTTGGGCTCTTGAGGTTGAGGCTCGGGCGATGCTCTTGAGGCTGAGGCTTTGGCGAGAACTGCCCCTTCGAATGACCTCGTCAATGGGCTGGGTTTTTTGGCATTTAAGATATCAACCTTTTTCCTAAGAGGTTTCATCAACACGTTCTGAGTTCATAGAGTTCACCCGAAAAGCAAAGTCTTTAATACTTGTATAGTGTGGCAGTCCCTTCGCTCGCCGCTTACCGTCTTATTGGCTAGTCTGGTCATGCGTTGAAAGCGTGTGGGGTTGCTCAACTGCAACATACGCCAATTTTTGGTCTGTGAGCACTTGTATAGGATAAACGTATTGATTCTGGGCTTTCGAGGAACCGTTTTACAACCCAGTCGTAATTTTGCAGGTCCATTCCTAGCACCATGCTTCACGCCCGGAACCTGTCCATAAGTCTTTAGAAAATAAGAGGGGACTCGCTTATTAATATAGGGAAGATCATGATATGGACTTTAGTAAAGCAAAAAATCTCCACAACTGTTTTGTTACAGCCTTGCGTCTACGGATAAACCGATTGTAGTATTTGCGGAGCCCTCAGAACTGTTGTCTGGTGGGTATACGGTTTTGTATAGCTTGCGATAGTAGTTAAGGTTGTCGTAGTCATTTCGGGGAAGAAGAAAGCTCTTCATTTCTATCTCGTTCAGTGCCTTCCAGGGGTTATGCACAAAGGCTTGTAGAGCCAGCTGGAGAGCCTGAAAAGGGTTCTTGATGCGCACGGCTATCATGTGATCGCTAAAGTGGCTCGACCTCTCTCTCGTTCCAAAAAAGGAGGGAATCTTTTTCCACTTGCCTTCACGGACCTTTCGCTCGTACCGCTTCCAAGAAAAAAAGCCCTTATTAGAGGTTGATAGATGAGCTGTGGCCTGCCAAGATCATGAAGGTTAGGTACACCTGACTGTCCGAGGTAGGAAGGAGTGGGATGAAGGACCGAAACATACCCTGAATCACGCCGAGATTGAATTGAATTACCCTACTGGTAATCTCTACAAACTTTCCTAGCCATACCCCTCCCATCAATAAGAATATCTATCCACAAGAACAAGTATTCCATCCTTGCCACGCAAATCGTAGTCTAACCTGTACTTATCGGGCTACCCTTTCCATGTCCATAGCAAAACTTATACCCCTCCGGAACAGATCCCAGTCCGGGTGTTTTTGAAAGGTCTCATAGGATGGACTTAAACCAAAGTACACTAGTTCGCTGTCATTGTTCAGCGGAACGAATTTCTTTAAGTTCCCCTTCTCAAAATCGCTGTCTAAAAATTTGCCAATACGCTTACGCTTAGCTTGCCGTATTGAGTGTTCCGATAGAGGGGCTCCAAGATGGTAGGGTAAGACTTGTATTGGCGTAAAGAAGATGGGCTTACCCCCGACCTAAGCTGTTCTCTGCCTTCACAAGACGTGGGATCCCAAGGAATCCCTGACTCATCTGATAGGACCGTCGAGGCACTAAGCTGGCTTGAGACGACCTAGTGTCCCTGTAGACATAGATTCTCGCCCAAACATCTCATCCCATCGCTGGCGCCAAGGCGAGCGGTGCTCATATGTGGTAAAAAACTCTTTGATTTTCACCACCCGTCGCATTTCGGCATACCAGAAGACTCTCTTCTATCTTGGTACGTGTATTGGACCGATCGGCATTGGGTCCTACTAGCCCCATAGATGGGCGTAGGTACGGCAAGAAGGGTTGGTGGCCCTGGCTCCATTCGATATGCCTCCTAACGCCCACCCAGATAGCTTGAAAGTCCTAGTCGACGAACAGGCACCGCAGGCTTCCAGCTTTGAATCGCTGGTAGCTCTTCCACATGTTTTAGGCCTTGAGACGGTTGCATTCTCTGAGTTTGTAAGCACTTTTGTCCCAAATCCATCTGCTTAGTAAACCTGAGAACGCCTGGAATACCTTGCTAAATGAGCTTGTCGGGCCCGCAATTCTCTTAATCTGTCTCTTTGGGGCTGGTAAAAAAAGGCTTGACAAGTAAAGATCAGTAAGGCCTTATTCATTGACTGAGCGAGTGGCTCGGACGAAGATGCACCATTGCCGCTAGGAAGCCAGGCTCTTTCAAAGGCTTTAAGCCCCCCGCGGGAGGCAGCCCCTCTCCGGCACTCGTACCCCAGAACGTAAGTGACTCTGCGGCGTCTAGGAGATCTGTGATCGAAGTGACTTCGCCTATCTTACCCTTCAACCCAAGCTCGGTCTCGCTGCTGTCAGTTTTTATGTACTGGCAGCATAGGGTCCTCAAAAAGAATCTCATCACTTTCATTCAACAGATTGCTACTCATACCATGGAATCGCCAGAAATCTGCCCAAGCCCAGGCTTTCTCAAAGAGAGTGGGTCGCCTCATCGCTGGGGATTTGACGACTTCAACCAACTGGATTGAAGATGCAGAGAAGCCAGCCGAATGGCAAGGCGCAGGCGACGCATTATTCTTTTCATCAGATATAGGTCTCGGATTGCCACTTGGTCAAGGGCTGAAGTATGAAGCCTATCTGTGCCGCTTTGCTCGTCGGCTCTCTCCGCTTCATACTCGAGTATGGCTTCTAGGTCAGGGGGGGACCCGGAGCGGGTTGCCCATTTTGCGGCATCCACCACGCTCCCAAGCACGTCGCATTATGTCTTTTCGAACTCCCTCCTGGGTATCATCTGTTTCAATACGAGAGCGAAGCTCCCCAAGAGCCAGCGGCTCAGTCGTGGCAGGTGTTGTTTTTCCATTTCTGCGACAACCTCTGGTTCAGGCATGTTGAAGCGAACTTCTTGGGTTCAGCATCATCTATATGGGGTCCCATTGCTACACGTCCAAGAACTTTTCTTCGGGAAGTCCGAATGCCCTAGATAGAATCGTGCAATGGGTCCAATCGGATAGTGATATTCTTTTTGGAGATCACTCTTCTCCACCTATCTGCCTCATTGACTTTCTCTATGCGTCGGATCATACGCCTATGCCAAGCCTGCCGCGACTCTTATCTTTTAGGGAAGGAATGACCCTTTGCTTACGATTTTCGATTCTTCAATTCGTTCTTTTGCTCATCTAAATAAGCTTTACGCTCTCCCGCTGGAAGGGAGTCTGAGCAAACCATTCCTCGCTACAATACGAGCACGGAAGGATTGCGCGTTTCTTCATACGAGTTATGATGAATATCTGCGAAAAGGCAGTGAGCTGCCTGGTCATACTCATCCACTCCTCTTCTTTATTTAGCCACCTGTCAATTCCGACTAAATGATCCTCCCCGTCATGAATATCGCCCACCAATCTTCCTCCGACCACAACGAGTAAAAGCATTCAGAGAGGTCGTCGTAAGAAAAGAAAAGTGACTCTGGCTTGAACAAGAAAAGAAGGGAGCTTATCCTCTCACTCTTATCCATTGGCAATTCATATCCCATTTCCTCTTTTTTTCGGAAACCTTTCCCTCTTTTTGTCTGTCTCTTGAGCGGGCCGGTTGTTTTGCACCCCCCTTGTCTTTTCTTTTCACAATTGTGGGAGCATCTTTTTCATTAAGGTTGTATGCTGTATCGAATAGGCCAAATATCATCTGTGATCTTTCTTATTTCTTCTCCAAGCTGAAAGCCGGAGGAAAGAATTCCAAGCTTGCCCTTGCTGTGACTCGCTGATAACCTAGGTTAGCAAGTTCAGATTGAGGAATGTACTTTTGGGCTGTAGAAATCCATGTCCTATACCTGTGGGTTCGTCCTCTCATTGTTTTTAAGCTTTCGAGGGAGTGCCTTTGCTTGTTTCCCCTGGCCAACATCCTTCCTAGGGCTAAACGAATATCTAGCTCCCCATGCCCGTCTCCGCAGAGAAGGGTCCAACGCGAATCGTCTAGGCGTAGCAACGCCAGGACCCTCTCGTCGTCTGCAAAGAGAGAAAGAGGGTTCAGTCCTGCTAAGCTTGCCAGTGCCTTTCGCCCTTCTTGCTCTAAAGACGTAGGCTTGTAAGTCTCAGGCTATGAGTAAGATAAGACGTAAGTTAGTCTCACGGTTCTGCCTAGTAATCATTGCTTGTTCCATCAAGGCAGGTGTATTGTGTTCTCTCATATCTTTGCCTTTTCTTACTAGCAGTTTGGCTAGCTCGTGGTGCTGGGTTCGTAATTTCTTGCCAAGCAATGGAGGCAGAGGATTGTACAGTAAAGATCGTTTGTCCATTGAGAACGATGCAAGGCCAAAAGCATCCGACGGCCCCGTTCTGTCACACCCGAGGTACGCTGTCGCCATAGGTTCGACCACCTGTCTCTAAGGGCCAACCCATTCTAAAGCACTCACAATACCGATTCTCATTGGACGCTCGCCAAGGTGCTGTCCTCTCTTTCTGAATGGCCTTACCTAGACCAGACCAAGAGTGGTTTTGCTTGGCTCCCCTAGCAAAGTATGTCTTAACGGGGGCAGCTGGATCTGAGTCCTTCTATTATGACATGAATCAAAGATTGGCATAGGAAAGAGGCTTAAGGAGGGGGTAGATCCAACCCAAGTGCCCGATTTTTTGTACAGCGCGCGCCAGGTGACTTGGCCATCTCTTTTTCCTTTGCATGGAACAAAGCCTGGTGAAATATCCAGGGCATGGACGAGCTCAGATGTGTGCGAAGCGACACTTGACGTAGATACTGTAAGGAAACTCGGACGTCAAATACTTCCTGTCTGCTTCTCTTTCTTTTTGAGCCCTCCAAAAAGAGAGGGCTTCACTTACTTTTTTCTCTGCTTTCCGATGGCCGATTCCTTAGCACTTGTTATTTTCTGTGAAAGATGTAAGGCCTAGGTGAGATCAACTCTTTTTTTATCACTCAAACTCTTCAAGTGAGTTTCTCCCTGCTTATCCGGGTCCGTGCAAAAAAGCCGTTAGCGTGCATAGCTGTTTTTGGGGACAGTTCTTGAGAGAATTGATCCTTCCACTGCCTACAAGCCGGAAGGGCTGGTTTAGCAACTGAAATGCTTGCGTGTGAACAATTCTTCCCAAGGTTCGCATGTGCCATTGCCAAGATTTCATCATCTTATGAATAGGCCTGCTAGCTCTTTGAACTCTCCAAGCGTTGGCGGGAGACTTTAAAAGCCTTGGGCCTTCCCAGGTCGAAAACCCGCTACGTTGATCAAGTGTTCTAGCAATCTTTCGTGTTGCCCATTCTAGCTTTCTTCCTGATGCTTGGGGAGGAGAGCCTGCTTGCGTAGGGCCTGTCGGCGCGCCTTATCTCCAGGACCCTGGGGGGCAGGGGTCGTTGCGACTAGGTTTGGGTGATGGGATCCATGGAGCGAGAGAGCAGCCAGGTCGATGGCACGCGGGGCGAGGGCCTAAAGAGAGGATTGAAGACCTGGACTTGAACAAGGAAGTAAAATGGGGGAAAAGGGGAGCCTTCTATCAGGGGTTGGAGAGATTTTTGCTCAGTGCTTCCAGCAGTCTCGGACCAGTGAAAAGGAAATTGGCCCGGCGGGCCGGTAGGAAGCCGTGCATCCGGGCTGTTTGCCCCCGTTGGCCTCTTGCAGGAATGCAAGGGTCGGGTTGGTCTGAAAGAGGAATTGCCTGAGTCTTGCGTCGGAGGCTTCTCCGCTAGGAAACCCAGTGTGGGTGAAAAGCCCCTTTTTTCCAAGGTGAAGCTTACGGGGTAGGGAAGATGGGGGAAATGCCTACCCTCCGACTCAAGACGAAGAGGTACCTGCGCCCCTGTTTGTCTCTGGGTAGCTTCTTGATTCTAAGATGGCTACCATTTGTGGGTTCCCTAGGCGTCGGGCTGCGAGGTCCCTCTTGTCTCGCCTTTAGGAAAAGGGCATCTTAGCTCCTTCATCAGTCTTGAGTTCTTCTTTTTTGCCATAGAGGTTTGACTAGATGTCTGCAATCCGTTCCGGACCTGTAGCCGGGTGGGTACGGCAAGACCCCGGGATCATAAAAGGCATAGGCGAGGCGCTCTCAAGCTCGGGCCATGCTGGTGGGTCTGAGGCCGTATCACACAAAGCGAAGCCCTTTGATGTTGGGCATAGGCCATAAGACGCACACAGTAATGAAAAAATGCTTCGCTGGGGAAAAGAGACGCTGAACCACGTCTTGATACCCGCTTCGGGCAAACCAGCCTTTTGTTCTCTGCTTGAATAAGAGCAAGGGGCTAGAAGTAGAACGCCGCTCCCGAGTTGAAACACCCGTCTTAGCCTCTCTAAAGTATGGCCTTCGAAAAGTCTTTGAACCTGCTCAGGTTGGCTTGTAAAGGGACATGAGTAAGCAAGTTCCATTGGGGGGTTGCAAAGCAGTACCAACATATGCAACATTGCCCCTCCCCTTTTCCCTGGTTTTTAATCGGAAAACCTTTCGTTTTTTTTCAAACTTTTATGCTTGAACTTAAGACGGGGTTTTTTTTTGTACGAATCAAATTATACGTTTGTGTATCTTTTAAGTCTTCAGGCGCATTTACAACCACCTCAGACGTCATCGCCTTCAAGGTTTTGTTGCCCCTCTGGCTTTTCGGTTTCTGGGTCCTATCCATGGTGAGCCTAAGGTTGCAGGCACTTTAGGCAAAAGACCTTTTTTTTTGTGTTGTACTAAGCCTTGCTTCTGCCTTTTTTGACTGGCTCCCCCCCACCATGACGGACCCCCGCGCTGGTGGGGAAAAGGGGGTGTTTTTTCCCCGTCAGTGTTGCTCTTTTTAGCGGAGCGAGATGACGAGCTCTGCTTTTTTGGGACTCAGAAAACCCCTAAACCTGGTTTCTCTGTTTTCAAACCCCAAAGGGAAAGGTGCCATGAGCCCAATACCCGTCCTTTTGGTAAAAAAAGAGGCCTAGTTGAGAGCTAGTCCCCTTTCCCCCCGGGAAAAGAAAGCCTCTGCTCTCTTCGACTACTCTTGGGGAGAACCCCCATAGGGGGGGGTTGGATGAAAAGGGTTTTCTGACCCACCCCCTGTTTTCCCCAAAAGAGTTGCCCCCTCTTTTTTCAGCAAGTTTTCTCCATTGAGCGAGTTCATTTGAAACACTAAAGAAAGCCCAAGTAGGAAAACTAATCTCTTTCTGGCCCTTTTGGGGGACAGGCTGCTCGCACGATGGGGTAATATTTTGACGATTGAAGGCTTTCTTTCATCGACTAAGGAGCGGGTAGGCGGTTTTAAATGCGCCATTTTTTTTCCATCTGAAAAATCGGCCTAGGACAAGGCGTTGTTTGGGAAAATGCTCGGCCCCCCGTCGTTCCCCCGGCCTGGACAATCAGAGATCTGAGTGGGCCTCTCTTAGCTGCATCAAGCTTACTCGATTCAAAGGGAATTGTTCGGACTGCATGACATTGTCGCGTAGCCATCCCCCCTAAACGGGGGGAAAGGGGGTTATCAGCTGGAAAAAAGTCTTTTTGTCACCAGACTGTGTGGTGGCTAAGTACAGGCTCGCATAGAAAAAAGGTTCCCAAAAATTCCATACCTAAAAGGGTTCCCCCCAAAAAGAGGGGGTTTGTTCCATGAGAAAAGCCAAAAACAGAGGTTAGATCTTTTTCAAATGGCCCACGCGGAAAAAATACTTAAGCTTGTGCCCAAAAAGAGTTCGCAAAAACGAGGGTCACGCACCCCCTTTTCCCCTTTTGGCAAGTTACCCCAAAAGGGTAAGATCTTAAGTCGTGGGGAATTTTCGGCCCCCAATTGGTCCGGGAATCACCCAGCCCACAGGCACATGAATAAAAAAATGGGGCCTAACAAAGGCCCCATTATAAAAACCCCCGAATGCTAAAGGTTAGCCCACCCAAAATTCGTGTAACGGGCCCCCAGTCCCCAAAACTGGACCCAATGCACACCCCCCCTGAAGTTACCCCGCGAGTAGAAAGCACGCGCCCTAGGCATGGCCGGTGCAGGGACTGATTCCCATTTTAAACCCCGCTTTCCAATGCTAAACAGGGTTGGCATCAAAACCCCCCCCCCCGTTCCCCCGTGTAAAAGCGAATGATAAACGTTAAAGTATTGGTTCATTTGGCAGTTCTTAATGATAGGCAGACGTAAGCCTCCCCCCCAAAAAAAGGGGGGGAGGGGTCTCACCCCGGGTGTTTTTATTGATCAGAATCCTTCCCTATTCCCAAACCCCTTTTGGGGGTCTTTTGGCTTTTGCTCCTTTCGATATAAAAGTGGTACGCGAGTAAGAAAAGCTTTCGAGAGCGAGAATGGTTCTGCCCCCTTTAATTGTTTCTGCTTCCCCGCAGACTTCCCCCTCCTCTTTTTTGTCTTAGAGGCCTTTTTTTTGGGGAAAGCCATAAGAAAATTTTTGTCGTTATAGGATTGGATTTTATGGTTCAAGGCTGGTTTCGAGAGAGTAGCGCCCCTTTGGTTTTGGCCCCTTAAGGCGGTTTGTTCGCCCCTTGTTGTATGCTAGAGCTGCATTCCCCGCTTTACAATACTGAATAGTGGACAATAGAAGAGTTTTAGGTTTGATGGGAAAAAATTTGAGCAAAGATGGGTGAGTGCTTCTTTCCCCGTTGTTTTGAAAGAGTATACGCCCATTATAAAAGAAATAAAATTTCGTTCAGGATAAAGGGCCCTAATGGGTTAGGGAAGGTTTTAAAAAAAGACGATGGCAAGCAGACTTTCTAGCGCGTGGTCATGTCAATGCATAGTAGGTTAAGTTCCCCCTTCCAAGCCCTGTTCGCTTACCTGAGACAAGCCTTGAGCCCCCGCCCTTTCGCCACCCATAAATCCACCAGCTTCAAAGGCAGATGCTCTTCAGCAAAAATCTATTGTTCGCCCATGATCTATCGTGTTTCTCGATGTGCCAGCGATTGTAGGGGCCCCGTGGAGCTGGGCCATTGGGAAAAAAAGTCACTGGCCAAAAGGGGGCCCGTTGGTGGGTTTTAAAAGCCAGAAACCTCCTAGGAGAATTTTAAACCAAACTTACCCCCATGCTGTAAATGCAATCGACTAGGGATGGGGGGGGGACGAGATGAAACCCAAGGAGTATTCATCCAAACCCCAATTGCCGGGGTAGGCGGGGGTATGAGAAGGATGCCGTCATCCCCCCTTTTTCTTGGGCTTCCCCTTTTGATGCCCCCGATAAGACAGTGGGGGACCCTCCCCGGAAGCGCCCTCGAAGGTGGCGGGGAGTGCGGAGATGTATAGCCTGTCTACCCCCTTTGGCCCCAAAAATTTCCCCCAAGAATAGGGGGGGTCCCCCGGCCCTGCCAAATCGCATCCTTGGACCAGAAGCATGCGAGGGGGGGGAAAACCCAAAAAAATTTGTAGGGTCCCCAAAAAGAAAGGGGTTCTGTGATTTGGCTGAACCCCCAAAAAACCCCCTTGTAGCAGTTTTGGCTCTTGGGGGGTCCCGACTAAAGGTTCCATCCCTGAATGGGGGCCCGGCCCTAAAGAGCAAGGTTTTGGGGAAAAGAGGGTTACAAGATGGAACGACCTGCTCGTAGACCCTATTCCCGGGCCCTTTTGCCCCGATCCAACTGAGACATTGTGAAAAGCAACCCCCCTTTTAAGGTCAGTTTTGTCAAGCGATGTGGCCCCGAGGGCGAAGTGAGTGCCCAGCCAAAACCATTGTCTCCATTCCCGGCCCGTTGGGAAGGGGGAAAATACGAGCTAAAGGGAAAAGACTCTGCTGCAACCTTGTAGCGGGGGATAAGAGCGGAGGGGTGGGGTCCTTCCATGCCCCCGGAGCCGACATGAAGGGGGATTGCGGGACTTGGCTAACGGCCCCAAGAGTAAAGAAGCAGCAGAGGGTGGGAAAAAAAAAGGCCAATGTTGAGATGTAGAAAGGGGGCAACCCCCCCCAAAAATCCCCCAAATTAAGGGGTGCCGGTGGCCCAGTGAGCCAAGAATGAAAAAAAACAGACCAAACCCCCTACCTATTTGAAAAAAACGCTTTCTGGGGGGCCTTTGCGCTCCAACCCCGTTTGGGGCCAAAAACCGACAGGGGTAAAGCACATGCCACAAGTTCCAGAACACTATACTTGGCCAAAATTTTAGGACTAAAAAGACCTAGCATCGACGGGGGAAAAAAGCTAAGAAAACAAAAGCGGATCCCCCTGGTCATAGGCCATTACTTGTGGCTGTATAACAGGACAAAAACCCACCGTAGTATTGAGTAAAGAATCATAGAGCTCAAAGGATCCACTGATAACCCATTGCAAGCGCGGCCCCCTGAACATCCAGCCATTGCCCGCGGTAGGGCCCCGGACCGCCAGCTGCCCCTGCCGAGAAAAAAAGGACAAGATTAGTGTTGAAAAACTGCCATCAGATGGGCCCCGGTGCCACCCCGAGGCTGCGCGTTGCCTTGCGAAAAACGAGAAACCCCCCCCCGGCTATAGAGAGGCAAAGATGGCAGGTTGGGAAACCCCGGGGATTCATAAAGCCTTTTTCTTTAAAACCCCTCTGCGCAAGCCCCACAAGGGGCCGGCCCCCTTTTTTTCAGAAAAAGTTTGGGGTTTGGGTTCACCCTACCTTTTTTTTGGATCTGGCTTCTTTTTTTAGGGGCTTGCAATTGTTCGATTGTATGTACTTTTTCATCTTCATCTTCTACCGAAGCATATCAAAAAATGTCTTAAAACACCATCCCCTTTTAAAAAAGACAAGGGGAAGAATTGGGAACCAAATAAGAGGCTTGGGCTTGGTCTGCCGCACGACGAAAAAAATGGTTTTTTAGTCTTTGGTGTGTATCCTTGTTTATTATACCTTTTGTGGCCATTTTTTTTAAAAAAACTACTTCCCTAATTAGCATACCTAAAAGAGGGTCAGGGGAAAAATTTTCGTTTTTTCTTATCAAAAAAAACAATTTTGTTCTGACTTCAATATCTTATTCTAGGAATTGGGCTGGGTGCTTGCCTTTTGGCCCTTTCGCACTTACACTGGGGATGGTTAGCTTTTCTCGTCTGCTTATTGTGCACCCTCTTGTAGACACGTGGATTGCGTGAAGTTATGGTTTGCAATTTCGGAAGGGGGACAGAAATTTTTGGGTGGAGCCTGGTGGGGTTTTACGATGCCCCCCGTATGCCCTGCCCCTGCCAGGACAAAATTTTTGGGGTTGTGTGAGTGCTTTGGTGCGGGCAATCGGGATTGGGTTGGGAGGCCCCTTTGGGGTTGGGGTCCTTTTGGGCAAGGGTAATGCTACCTGAAAGCAGAGAAAAAGTTGTGTTGCGAAGAAGGGAAAAAAAAAAAGCCGTCGTAAGCGGCCATCGTGTAGATTACCCATTTTAGTGGATGTCGGGCCCCCGGGCAACATTGCAAGTTCCCTAAGCCTTAAGCTCAGATCAACCCCGGGACAAAAAAGCTGTCAAGCACGGAGATGCGCAGTTGGGGGGTGCCATCTTGGGGTGTGGAGGCCTGGGTTCGAATCCCTGCTCCGAGGGGAACTAGGCGCTCCCTTTTCCGGAGCAAGGCCCAAGGGGGGGCGGCCCCCTCCCATTGCCCCCTTTAAGATACGTTTAGTATGGTATATACTGCGAACAAGCCGCTAGGTGAAATGGTAGACCGTGCCCTTAGGAGGCAGTGCGCGGATCTCGTTGAGCCCCGAGGGCGGCAGCCCTAGGGTTAGTCTGAGTCGATTTAAATTTTTGCGTCCTTCTGGTCCACAGGAAAAGGGTTTTGGGGGATAAAATTTTTGTCGGCTCGTGCTTAGGCAATGGGCCCCCAGGGCAAGGATGAGCCTTTCCCCAAGATAATTTTACCAATGATCGGGAGTCCACATGGAAAGAGAAAAATTTGAGGTAAGACCCTCAGTAAATTTTGGTAAATTGGTCATGTGTCTGGAAAGCCCCCTTACTGCAGCAATTAAATGACGTTGGTAACAGCGGTCTTACCCTAAAAGTATGATAAAATTTGAGCCCCCGCCAAGAGGGGCGGGGGGGATTACCATTAATACCCCCAGTAAAATATGAAACAGAGAATGGCACTACCCCCAGTTGACTCCCCGGGACCGCAGACTAGTAAAAAACTGATCCAGGAGCAGGCAGATGGACGGTGCTATTCTCGTGTTGGGGGCTGAGGGCCCCATGCCCCAAAGAAGGAAAACACATCTTGCTTGCAAGAGGTTTGGGGGTTTTCCGACCGTGGTCGTGTTCTTAAAAAAAAGGGGGCCAAGTGCGATGAAGAGCTTTTCTGCTGTCGAGTGGGGTACGCGAGCCCCCTCATTACTATGGTTCCGGGAGATGACGCCCCGGGGTTTTCCCCGGTCCCCTTCTGGCTCTGGAGGCTTGAGTGCAAAAAAGCGGTATCTCAAGAGGAAAAAAACAAATGGGTGGACAAGATCTTTGAATTTGGAAAAAGGGCGGCACTCCCTACACCACCCGCGACACAGCAAGCCTTTTTTAGGCCCCGTTGGTTTTTTTTTCCTTACAGGACGGGGGACAGTTGCAAAGGTCTTTTTGAGAGAGGATCGATCCGTTTTTGGAGACCCCGTAGAGGTGGTGGGACAAAAAAGACACTCGGACAACCCCCGTTACGGGGGGGAGATGTTTAAAAAAATTGGCCCAAGCACGTGGGGAAATGTGGAATGCTCTTAAGGGGATACAAAAGCAGGATATAGAGGGGGGGATGGTAATCAAAAACCGGATCCTAAGCCCCAAAAAAAATTCGAGCCGGTTTAAATCTTAAAAAAAAAAGGGGGGACGACATTCACCTTTCTTTAAGGGATACGCCACAATTTATGTTCGGATACAGATGTCACGGGAAACTCGAGTCTTGCTGGAATTTTTTTGGGCGAATTACGCGCATGGTCATGCCGGAGAAGGTCAAGATGCTGTTGAGTTATCCCAACCGATTGCAATAAAAAAAACAGATGAGGTTTGCGTCCGGAGGGGGGCGCACCGTCGGTGCAGGCGTGGTCTTGAACTGTTGACTGAAAAAGAAAAAAAAGGCCCATTTTCTGGGGGGGGCGTTTGCAAATTTACAAAGTAGACAATCCTTTTTTATAGTTGACACATTTCCCCGACATTTGCTCTATTTTCTATCTTTTCTTTTTTCTTTCAATTTTTGACGTTCTATACAAACCGATATAACGCTTTGCTTTTAAACCCCTTTTTGAAACACAAGCGCCCCCCCTGTATCGTATCCACCAGTACTTATGAATATTAAAAAAGTAAAATATTACTCTTTTATAACTAAATGAAAAAATTAAGTCTTTATTACTCTTTAAAAATTCTTTCATTATAAAGTTTTAAAAAAAGTGAAGTTTTTTGGGGAAAAAGGATTCGAACCCTTGGCATTTGATTTGTTGTTTTATTGATTTTGGGCGGGGGCCCCGGCACATGGGTTGTCCATAGCTTTAGCCCCTGGCTACGCCCCCTGGGTGCTAAAGGTTTTAAGGGGGGTTTTTTTTTTTTTTGGGGGGGGTTTTTTTCTTTTTTTTTTCCCCCTTTAAAAACCTTACAAAAGGCAAAAAGAACTTAATTTCGTGCTTGGAAAAAATTAAAAAAAATTTTTTTTAAAAAAAAATTTTTTTTTTAAAAAAAAAATCCTCCCCAGGTAGGGATTGAACCTACGACCGTTCGGTTAACAGCCGACGCTCGTACCACTGAGCTACTAGGGACTTTTCAATGTCAATGATGGTATACTTTGATTTGTGCTACGATTGTAGTATACTTTGATTGTACAAGAAGGGAATAACTCCGGGCAAGGCCTTCCTTACTGGACTCTAAAAAAAAAAAACTCTATGGACAATTTAACAATTGGTTTGAGCATACTGATTGGTTTGATGACAATTGATTGGCTTTTAGGTGGCTTTTTACTAATTGACCTAGAATTTAACTGTGAAACGCATCATTGACTCTCGGGGATTTTTATGATGACAAAAACGATGAAGGGGAAATAGTTTATTCCATTTTCTCTTTTAAATGTAGAACCCGAAGGATGTCCAGAGAAATGCTTTCAAATATCATTGAGAGAAAAGTTAGGCTAAGGTTTTATTTTATGGCATGCTATATAAAAATATATGGCATGCCATAAAAAAAAAGATTACAAGTAATATAATAATTATATAATAATATAAAAAAAAAAGCAAAAAATATCCTTAAAAATCTCCTTATTGACAAAGAAAGACTGCTTAATAGCAAAAAAATTTTGTAAACGAGTAGTTTAAATTTAATCTATCATTTTTATAATTAGCACTGTAAAAAAACAATAATTATTATTGATTTTATTTTTTACACATATTTGTTTATGTTATAGATATCTTATTTTTATTTGTTTTATTTAATTTTATTATTATATTATTGCATTAAACTAATTGAACGCTTTTTTACTTCTCTTTTAAAAAAGAGAAGTAAAAAAGATTTCATTTATTTTATTTCTTTTAAATATTGACTTTTAAATTTCATTTTATAAAAGTCCATACGTATGTAATCCTTGCCCTAACCAATTTAACCCAAAATAACATATCCATAAAGTAATGAGTCCAAATGAAGCTAAAATAGCTGATCTAAAACCTTCCCATTCTGAAAAACTCTAAGGTGTAAATAAGTCGCAAACACAAGCCAAGTAATAAAAGCCCACGTCTCTTCGGATCCCAACTCAATAAGAACCCCAAGCTTCGTTTGCCCAAACAGCTCCTGAAAGAATACCAATAGTTAATAAGCAAAACCCAGTAGTAATACTCCGAACGCTTATTTGATCAAGAATTCTAAGAAATAAAAAATTTTTTTCTTTTTCTAGAAAGCATATGGTTCACCAATTGTAATGAAAAAGAAATTTTTAATGTCTTTTGTGAAACAGCTAAAAAAATTAATGAAACTAATGAACCACAAAAAAGACAAGAATAACTGAACATCATTACACTTACATGCATAAGCAACCAGTTAGATTGAAGAGCTGGAATCAAATAGCTCGGAGTTTGCATACTTAAAGGAAGAGAAAGATTTGCAAACCCGTTAATTAAAAGTGCAGAGGAACTCATTGATGCAACAACTGATGGGTGAGTTACTTGTGCTCGATTACCAAGTAAACCAAAAGTAAGAATTCCCCAACAAAGCCAAAAGAAGAGATTCATAAAGATTGCTTAAAGAGCATGCTGAGATATAAACCATCGTGTTATCAAAATAGTTCCCAAAAATAAGTTTGAAAACCAAATGAATAATCTGCTTTGAAAAATAAATTTATTTTTTTGATAATAATGAATTATTTTTTTATTAAGGAAATTTGTAAATGTAATTTCCCACCAAGAAAATAATGTTGCACAAAATAAGCTTATAAAACATCCATTTTGAAGCACAGATTCAAATTCAAAATAATTCATATTAAAATACTAGTTAAAGCTTTAAAATTAAGTATAATATTAATAAATGAAATAATTTTAAAATTAATAGTTAAGATTTTATTATTTTTTAAATCTTAACTATTTGAATCTCAACTATTACTTAATATTGAGATTCAATTTAAAAGATTAGTAATTTTAGTAATTTTAAAACTGTTCTACAAGAATTAACATTTTGTATATCTTTTAAAAGAAGACAGCTTATTTCTGCTTTTTTTAAAATAATTGATACTGAATTTCTACCCATCGCTGAAAAACATGTAAGTTATTTCTTTCTGTCTCATAATTCTCATAAAGTCCGATTTTTTTGTAACAAGCCGTAAGGTAAAAACGGGTCATCATCTTTATTTCTACTGTGCGCCAGAGCTCATCAAAATCATCCATTTCTTCGGGATTTACACCCAACAAAGAAAAGGGTATTACAAGTTCATATTCACTTGTTCTCATCATAGTCCGGGATCCTACAACACGGGCACAATTCGAGTGTAAGTCCAAAGCTAAAGCTCCACCGAGGAGCCACGTCCTTTTCGTACGCCATGATGAGAAATAGCCCAAGAAACAGGTAGAAACCATTCGCTTGGAACTCTAGGTAAAAACCACTCCATGCTATCCGTCACATTATGTTATTTTTCATAAGATGATTGTTTATAAATTGATAGAATAGAAATAAATCCAGTAAGGAAGGCCTTGCCAGGAAGTTATTCATTCTTGTACAATCAAAGTATACTAAATCGTAGCACAAATCAAGTATACCATCATTGACATTGAAAAGTCCCTAGTAGCTCAGTGGTACGAGCAGTCGGCTGTTAACCGAACGTTTGTAGGTTCAATCCCTACCTGGGGAGGATCCTCTAAGGAGGGTCGTGAGATTTTGTCGCCACCCGAGACAAATCAACGTATTACCTAAATTGTACAAGTGTCTCATGCCCAAATTCAATCCCGTCCTACAGGCAGTAGGCAGGGGCTTTCCCTGACTGCAGCTATGCTTTTTTCTTCTAGCAGGCTTCTTTCAAGCAACAACCCTATCGACCGTGCTAGGTCAAACAGGGGACTGGGACGTTTTGGCATCTGCGGGCCTTGTAGCACTTACGGAACTTGCGGGGGTCTGTCTTTACAAGTCGTCTTTCCACCTTTTCTTTAAAAAGGCAAAAAGCGTATTCGTCTTAGTAAGAAGAATCAAGTTGCCTCTCTCTATCCAGAGCCCTGCGCCTGGTTGGGCTGCGAAGGCAGCGAACATGTGGAAGATTGGACTTGTGTATGGCCTCTTTGTAGATGGGTTCAAATTGGGCAGCTAAAAAAAAGAAAAAAAAGCCCCCGCCTTCCTTTAAAAAAGAAAAGAAGGCGGTGAGGGCCACTGTCCAACTGAACGCGTTAGACACAGCGAGCGGGCTTGTAGCTCAGTGGACTAGAGCATATGGCTACGAACCATAGTGCCGGGGGTTCGAATCCTCCTTGCCCAAAATCAATAATAACTACAAATCATAATGCCAAGGGTTCGAATCCGTTTTTACCCAAAATCTTCACTTTATTTAATAACTTTTATAATGAAAGAATTATTAAAGAGTAATAAAGACTTAATTGTTTCATTAGTTATAAAAGAGTAATATTTTACTAATTGAATATTCAATAAGTACTGGGTGGATACGATATGCAGAATGGAACGCTTGTGTTTCAAAAAGGCTTCAAAAGCAAAGCGTTGATGATCGGTTTGTATAGAACTGTCAAGCTTGAAAGAAAAAGAAAGATAGAATAATGAGAGCAAACTGTCGCGAATCGTAGGCTCAGCTATAAAAAGAAGGATTGTCTACTTTGTAAGAGTTGCAAACGCCCACCTCAGTAGATGGGCCTTTTTTTTCTTATGCTAGTCAAGCAGTTTCAGAGACCACGCCTGCACCGACGGTGCGCCCTCCCTCTCGGATCGCAAACCTCATCTGTTTTTCGATTGCAATCGGTTGGATAAGCTCAACATGCATCTTGATCCTGTCTCCTGGCATGACCATGCGCGTAGATTCGCCAGAGTCATTCCAGCAAGACTCGATGTTTCCCGTGACATCTGTAGTCCGAACATAGAATTGTGGACGGTATCCCTTAAAGAAAGGTGAATGTCGTCCTCCTTCTTCTTTTTTAAGGATGTAGACCTGTGCTTCGAATTTTGTATGGGGCTTGATGGATCCTGGTTTGGCGATTACCATCCCTCTCTCTATATCCTGCTTTTGTATACCCCTTAAGAGCATTCCTACATTATCCCCAGCGATGCTCTGGTCCAGAGTTTTTTGAAACATCTCCAGCCCTGTAACGGTGCTTGTCGAGTGTCTTTCAGTCCCACCACCTCTACGGTATCTCCAACTCGGATCGATCCTCTCTCAACACGACCTGTTGCAACTGTCCCCGTCCTGTAATGGAAAAAAACATCTTCAACGGCCATAAGAAAAGGCTTTGTCTGTGTCGCGGGTGGGTGTTAGGGATGTGCTCGTCCACTTGGTCCATAAGTTCAAAGATCTTGTCCACCCATTTGTTTGTTCCTCTTGAGATACTCGCATTTTCTGCACTCAATGCCTCCAGAGCCAGAAGGGCCGAGCCGGAAACCACCGGCACGTCATCTCCAGGGAACTCATAGTAACTGAGGGTCTCGCGTACCTCCATCTCGACGAGCAGAAGAAGCTCTTCATCGTCTACTTGGTCCTCTTTGTTTAAGAACACGACCACGGTCGGTACCCCAACCTGCTTAGCAAGCAAGATGTGTTCCTTCGTTTGGGGCATAGGCCCGTCAGCCCCGAGACGACGAGAATAGCACCGTCCATCTGCGCTGCTCCTGTGATCATGTTCTTTACATAGTCTGCGTGTCCAGGACAGTCAACGTGGGCATAGTGCCTATTCTCTGTTTCATATTCTACGTGGGCGGTATTAATGGTAATGCCCCGTGCCCTCTCTTCGGGCGCAGCATCAATTTCATCATATACTTTTTAGGCGTAAGACCGCTGTTAGCAGCAAGCGTCATTGTAATTGCTGCAGTAAGGGTGGTCTTTCCATGATCTACATGACCAATTGTACCAATGTTTACATGAGGCTTCTTACGCTCAAATTTTTCTTTGCCATGTGGACTCTCCGATCATTGGGTAACTTATCTTGGGTACAGGTCTCAGTCCTTGTCCCTGGGGGCCCATTGCCTAAGCACGATGCCGACAAGCTTGTATCCCTATCCTCTTGCCTTGTGGACCAGATAGGGACGGCAATTTCAAATCGACTCAGACTAAGCTGCCTAGGGTCTGCCGCCACTCGGACTCGAACCGAGATGCTCGCGCACTGCCTCCTAAGGGCAGCGTGTCTACCATTTCACCATAGCGGCTTGTTCATGCAGTATAGTACCATACTATACGTATCTGTACAAGGGGGCAATGGGAGGATGCCAGCCCCCCCTTGTGGCCTTGCTCCAGGAAGGGAGCGCCTAGTTCCCCTCGGAGCAGCGGGATTCGAACCCACGGCCTCCATCACCCAAGATGGCACGCTACCAAGCTGCGCTATGCTCCGTGCTTGGACAGCTCTATTGTACACTGGTAGATGGGTGAGCTTAGAGGCTTAGGCTGGAACTTGCAATTGTTGCCCATGTGCCTCGATGCTATCCACTAGCAATCGGGTGAATCTACGACGATGGCCCTGCTTACGACGGCTTTTTTTCTTTGCCCTTCTTCGCAACACAACTTGTTTCTCTGCTTTCAGGGTATGCATTACCCTTGCCCTAACAAGGGCACCCCCTACCCAAGGCCTCCCAACTCCAATCTCCGATTGGTTCCGCACCATAAGCACTCGACACAACACCACTTTGGTGCCTGGCATCAGGCAGGGCATACAGGGGACATCGTAGAACCTACCAGGCTCCATCCGAAGTTGCTGTCCCCTGTCTCGACAATTGCATATACCATAGACTTCACGCAATCCACTGTGTCTAGTCAAGAGGGATGCACAATAAGCAGACGAGCAAGAGCTAAGCCTATCCCGCAGTGTAAGTGTCGATGGGCACAAAGGTCAAGCACCCCAGCCCGAATCATAGAATAAGATATGAAATGAAGTCAGAACAAAATTGATTTTTTTTGATAAGAAAAACGAAATAGTTGCCCCTGACCCTCTTTTATGGTATGCTAGATTTAGGGAATGTATGTACAGTTTGAAAAAAAATGGCCAGCAAAAGGTATAATAAACAAGGATAGCACACCAAAGACTCAAACCATTTTTTTCGTCGTGCGGCAGACCTAAGCCCAAGCTCTCTTATTTGGTTCCAATTCTTCCACTTGTCTTTCTTTCAATAGGCATGGTGTTTTGAAGACATCTTCGATATGCTTCTGGTAGTAAGATGAGAGATGAGAAAAGTACATACATATACGAACAATTGCAAGCCCCTAAAAAAAGAAGCCAGATCCTGATGAAAAGGGATAGGGGTGAACCCAAACCCCAATACTCTTTCTAGAGAAAGAAAGGGCCTGGTCCTTGGTGTGGGCTTGCGCAGAGGAGGCTTATGAACGAATGGCTTTATGAATCCGCCTGGCTTGTCCCAATCCTGCCATACTTTGCCTCTCTAGTAGCCGGGGGGGGCTTGCTCGTTCTGCGCAAGGCAACGCGCAGCCTTCGGGGATGGCACCGGACCTATCTGATGGGCAGCTTAGCAACATCTATGATCTTGTCCTTTTTACTCGTGCAGGCTCAGCTGGGCGGATCCGGACCGTACCGCTGGGCAATGGACTGGATAGTTTCAGGGCACCTGCGCTTGCAGATGGGTTATCTAGTGGATCCTTTGAGCTCTATGATGCTTGTACTCATTACTACGGTGGGGTTCGTTGTCATGTTATACAGCCACAAGTATATGGCCTATGACCAGGGATACGTCCGCTTTTTTGTTTATCTTAGCTTGTTCACCGCGTCGATGCTAGGTCTGGTGCTTAGTCCTAATTTGGTCCAAGTATACGTGTTCTGGGAACTTGTGGGCATGTGCTCTTACCTCCTGATCGGTTTTTGGCCAAATCGGTTAGGAGCGGCTAAGGCCTGCAGAAAGCGTTTGTTTACAAATAGGATAGGAGATTTTGGTCTGTTGCTTGGCATTCTTGGGCTCTACTGGGCCACCGGCAGCCTTGAATTTGGGGAGATTGCGGAGCGGCTTGCCCGTTTGCTAGCATCTCAAGCACTTGGCCTTTTCTTTCCTACCCTCTGCTGCTTGCTTTTACTCTTGGGGCCGTTAGCCAAGTCCGCGCAGATCCCCCTTCATGTCTGGCTGCCGGATGCTATGGAAGGACCCACACCCATCTCCGCTCTTATCCATGCCGCTACAATGGTTGCAGCAGGAGTCTTCCTTATAGCTCGTATGTGCCCCATCTTCCAGCAACTGGGCACGGTAATGGAGACAATGGCTTGGGCTGGTGCACTCACTTCGCTCCTCGGAGCCAGCATCGCATTGACACAAACTGACCTTAAGAAGGGGCTTGCTTATTCTACAATGTCTCAGCTTGGATACATGGTCATGGCCATGGGAATAGGGTCTTACGAGGCAGGTCTGTTCCATCTTGTAACCCATGCTTATTCCAAAGCCTTGCTCTTCTTAGGGGCCGGCTCCGTCATTCATGGCATGGAACCTTTAGTCGGATGGGATCCCGCCAAGAGCCAAAACATGCTACTAATGGGGGGTCTTAGGAGGTTCATGCCAATCACAGGAACCACCTTTCTTCTTGGCACCCTATCTATTTGTGGTTTCCCACCCCTCGCATGCTTCTGGTCCAAGGATGCGATATTGGCAGGGGCCTGGGCAGCCCACCCTATTCTATGGGCAATTGCTTGGGCCACAGCGGGTATGACAGGGCTATACATGCTCCGCATCTACCTGCTCACCTTCGAGGGGCGCTTCCGGGGAGGGTCACTACTGTCTTATCGGAGTCATCAAAGGGCGAAGCCTCAAGAAGATGGAGGTATGACGGCATGCCTTCTCATACTCGCCCTGCCTACCGTGGCAATTGGTTGGATGAATACTCCTTGGTTTCATCTCGGTCCCGGCCCATCTCCTAGTCTGATTGCATTTAGCAGCATGGCAGTAAGTTCGGTTGGAATTGCTCTGCTAGGAGGTTGTCTGGCTTTCTTAGCCTACCAACGGGCCACACTTGGACTCAGTGGACTTTCTTCCCAATGGCCACAGCTCCACCGTGCCTCTTACAATCGCTGGCACATCGATGAAATCTACGATAGATCATGGGTGCGAACGAATCAGATCTTAGCTGAGAGAGCATCTGCCTTAGATAGCTGGTGGATTGATGGTGTGGCGAATGGGGCTGGACTCATAGGGCTTGTCTCAGGTCAAGCGAACAGGGCTTGGCAAGGGGGCAACTTAACCTACTATGCATTGAGCATGACCATCGCGCTAGTAAGTCTGCTTGCCATCGTCACTTTTTCAACTCTTCCCTAATCAGCCATTAGGGCCCTTCTGATCTCTGAACGAAAGCTTATTTCTTTTATAATGGGCGTATACTCTTTCAAAATCAACTCGGAAAGAAGTCACGTCACCCATGCTTTGCTCAAAGCTTTCCCATCAAACCTAAAACTCTTCTATTGGTCCAACTATTCAGTATTGTAAAGCTAGGGAATGCAGCTCTATGCTATATCAACTAAGGCGAACGAAACGTCGCCTTATACAGGCCAACCAAGGCTGCTACTCTCTCGAAAGCCAGCCTTGAACCCATGCATCCAAGTCCTATAACGACAAAAAGTATTCTTATGGCTGTTCCAAAGAAGAGGGCCTCTAAGACAAAAAAGAGGACGCGGAAGTCTGCATGGAAGCAGAAAGCAATTCAAGAGGCTAGACACTCATTCTCGCTCTCGAAAGCAGTTCTTACTCGTCGTACGCACTTTGTATATCGAAAGGAGCAAAAGCCAAAAGACCCTCCTAAGGGGTTTGGGAATAGGGAAGGGATTCTGATCAATAAAAACAGCCCAGCGGAGTGAGACCCCTCCCCCCCTTTGTGGGGGGGAGAGGCTTATCATGTCTGCTCTATCATTAAGAACTGCCAAATGAATCCAATATCTTTAACTGTTTATCATTCTGCTTTGTACACTGTGGGAACCATTGGGGGGTGGTTGAGTGCCAACCCTGTTTTATGCATTGGAATAGTCTATGGTTTTATGGGAACTCAGTCCCTGCACCTGGTCCATGTCCTAGCGGCGCGTGCTTTCTACTCGCATGGTAATCTTCTAGGGGGGTGTGCATTGGGTCCATGTTGCTTGGACAGGCAGTGCTCGTTACTATCGAATTTTGGGGGTGGGCTCAACCTTTAGCTATTCGCTGGCGTTATAATGCGGCCTTTGTTACGGCCATCTCTTTATTCATGTGCCTGGTGGGCTGGGTGATTCCTCGAGATCCAATTGGGGGGCCGCTAATTCGCCACGATCTTAAGATCTTTACACCTTTGGTAGACTTGCCAAAAGAGGTAAAGAGTGTGCGTGACCCTCGTGTTTTGCTGTACTCTATTTTGTGCACAAGCTTATATGTATTGATTCCGCGTGGTGGGGCCAGCTTTGTAAATGATCTAACCTCTGTTTTGGGCTTTTCTCATGGAACAAAGCCAGTCTTCTTGTGGGGAACCCTTTTAGGGTATGGAATTGGCAACCTTTTATTCTATGCGAGCCTGTACTTGAGCCGATCCATCACGAGTCTGGTGACAAAAAGGACGTTTTACCAGCTGATCAACCCCCTTAGCCGCGTGTTAGGTGGGATGGTCTACGCGACAATGTTCATGCAGTTCCGAACAATTCCCTTTGAGATCGAGTATAGCTTGATGCAGCTAAGAGAGGCCCGTACTCAGACTCTCTTGATTGTCCAGGACCGGGTAAGCGACTGGGTGCCGAGCATTGCCAAGCAACGCCTTGCTCTCTATGGCCGAGTTTATCAGATGGAAGAAGAAATGGGCGCATTCAACCAGCTCTTACTCCGCTCCTTAGTCGATGAGAAGAATAGCCTTCAATCGGTCAATCTATTACCAGATCTGTGCGAGCAGCCTGTCCTCAAAGGCCTAGAGACAGAGATTGAGGTGTTTCCTACTTCGGGCCTTTCATTTAGTGTTTCAAATGAGACTCGCTCAGATGGAGAAAGCTTGCTGAAAAAAGAGGGGGCAACTCTTTTGGAAAGACAGGCGCTGGGTCAGAACCTTCTCATCCAACCCCCCTATGAGAGGGTTACTCCCCAAGAGTATGTCGAAGAGAGCAGAGGCTTTGCTTTTCCTGGGAGAAAGGGGATCTAGCTCATCAACTAGGTCCTCTTTCTTTACCAAAAGGACGGGTATTAGGCTCATGGCACGCTTACGCCTTTGGTTCGAAAACAGAGAAACCATGGTTTACGGCTTTTTCTGAGTACCAAGAAGAGCAGAGCTCGTCATCTCGCTCCGCTAAAAAGAGCAACACTGACTGGGAACAAGACATCCTTTGCCTACCAGGCGCAGGGATCCGTCATGGTGGGGGGGAGCCAGTCAAAAAAGGCAGAAGCAAGGCTTAGTACAACAGCAAAACAAAAAGGGTCTTTTGCCTAAAGTGCCTGCGAACCTTAGGCTGCTACCATGGGATAGGACCAGAAACCGTAAGCCTAGATGGGCAACGAAAACCTTGAAGGCGATGACGTCTGAGGTGGTTGTAAATGCGCCTGAAGACTTAAAAGATACACTAAGACGTATAATTTTGATTCGTACAAAAGAAAAACCCCGTCGTAAGTTCAAGCATAAAAGTTTGAAAAAAAGACTGAAAGGATTTCCGATTAAAAACCAGCGGACAAGGGAGGGGCAAGTGTTGCATATGCTTGGTACTGCTTTGCAACCCCCCAATGGTATCTTGCTTACTCATGTCCCTTTACAAGCCAACTCTGAGCAGGTTCAAAGACTTTTCGAAGGCCATACATTAGAGAGGCTAAGACGGGTTTTTCAACTCTGGGAGCGGCGTTCTACTTCTAGCGCCTTGCTCTTATTCAAGCAGAGAACAAAAGGCTGGTTTAGCTCCGAAGACGTGTATCAAGACGTGGTTCAGCGTCTCTTTTCCCCCAGCGAAGCATTGTTCGATTACTGTGTGCGTCTTATGGCCTATGCCCAACATCAAAGGGCTTTCGCTTGTGTGATACGGCCTCAGACCCACCTAGCATGGCCCGAGCTTGAGAGAGCGCCTCGCCTATGCCTTTCTATGATACCGGGTCTTGCTCGTACCCGACCCGGCTATCAGGTCCAGGAACGGATTGCAGACATCTATGTCTACCTCTATGGCAAAAAAGAAGAAGCTCAAGACATGATGAAGGAGCTAAGATTGCCCTCTTTTCCTAAAGAGCGAGACAAGAGGGACCTCGCAGCCCGACGCCTAGGGAAGCCACAAATGGTAGCCATCTTAGAATCAAGAATGCTACGCCAGAGAGCAAGACAGGGGCGCAGGGTACCTCTTCGTCTTGAGTCGGAGGGTAGGCTGATTCCCCCATCTTCCCTACCCCGTAAGCTTCACTCTTGGGCAAAAGGGCTTTTCACCCACACTGCAGGTTTCCTAGCGGAGAAGCTCTCCCGACGCAATGACTCGGAGGCAACTTCCTCTTTCAGACCAACCCGACCCTTGCATTCCTATGCAAGAGGCCAACGGTGGGCAAACAGCCCGGATGCACGGCTTCCTACCGGCCCGCCGGGCCAATTTCCTTTTCTACTGGTTCCGAGACTGCTGGAAGCACTGAGCAAGAAATCTCTCCAACCCTCTGATAGAAGGCTGCCCTTCCCCCAGTTACGTTCTCTTGTTCAAGCTCCAGGTCTTCAATCCTCTCGTTTAGGCCCTCGCCCCGCGTGCCATCGACCTGGCTTGCTCTCTCGCTCCATGGATCCCATCACCACAAACCTAGTCGCAACGACCCCTGCCCCCCAGGGTCCTGGAGATAAGGCGCGCCGACAGGCCCTACGCAAGCAGGCTCTCCTCCCCAAGCATCAGGGAAGAAAGCTAGAATGGGCAACACGAAAGATTGCTAGAACACTTGATCAACGTAGCGGGTTTTCGACCTGGGAAGGCCCAAGGCTTTTAAAGTCTCCCGCCAACGCTTGGAGAGTTCAAAGAGCTAGCAGGCCTATTCATAAGATGATGAAATCTTGGCAATGGCACATGCGAACCTTGGGAAGAATTGTTCACACGCAAGCATTTCAGTTGCTAAACCAGCCCTTCCGGCTTGTAGGGCAGTGGAAGGATCAATTCTCTCAAGAACTGTCCCCAAAAACAGCTATGCACGCTAACGGCTTTTTTGCACGGACCCCGGATAAGCAGGGAGAAACTCACTTGAAGAGTTTGAGTGATAAAAAAAAGAGTTGGATCTCACCTAGGCCTTACATCTTTCACAGAAATACAAGTGCTAAGGAATCGGGCCCATCGGAAAGCAGAGAAAAAAGTAAGTGAAGCCCTCTCTTTTTGGAGGGCTCAAAAAGAAAGAGAAGCTAGACAGGAAGTATTTGACGTCCGAGTTTCCTTACAGTATCTACGTCAAGTGTCGCTTCGCACACATCTGAGCTCGTCCATGCCCTGGATATTTCACCAGGCTTTGTTCCATGCAAAGGAAAAAGAGATGGCCAAGTCAGCCTGGCGCGCGCTGTACAAAAAATCGGGCACTTGGGTTGGATCTACCCCCTCCTTAAGCCCTCTTCCTATGCCAATCTTTGATTCATGTCATAATAGAAGGACTCAGATCCAGCTGCCCCCGTTAAGACATACTTTGCTAGGGGAGCCAAGCAAAACCCACTCTTGGTCTGGTCTAGGTAAGGCCATTCAGAAAGAGAGGACAGCACCTTGGCGAGCGTCCAATGAGATCGGTATTGTGAGTGCTTTAGAATGGGTTGGGCCCTTAGAGGACAGGTGGTCGAACCTATGGCGACAGCGTACCTCGGGTGTGACAGAACGGGGCCGTCGGATGCTTTTGGCCTTGCATCGTTCTCAATGGGACAAACGATCTTTACTGTACAATCCTCTGCCTCCATTGCTTGGCAAGAAATTACGAACCCAGCACCACGAGCTAGCCAAACTGGCTAGTAAGAAAAGGCAAAGATATGAGAGAACACAATACACCCTGCCTTTGATGGAACAAGCAATGATTACTAGGCAGAACGTGAGACTAACTTACGTCTTATGCTTACTCATAGCCTGAGACTTACAAGCCTACGTCTTTATGAGCAAGAAGGGCGAAAGGCACTGGCAAGCTTAGCAGGACTGAACCCTCTTTCTCTCTTTGCAGACGACGAGAGGGTCCTGGCGTTGCTACGCCTAGACGATTCGCGTGTGGACCCTTCTCTGCGGAGACGGGCATGGGGAGCTAGATATCGTTTAGCCCTAGGAAGGATGTTGGCCAGGGGAAACAAGCAAAGGCACTCCCTCGAAAGCTTAAAAACAATGAGAGGACGAACCCACAGGTATAGGACATGGGATTCTACAGCCCAAAAGTACATTCCTCAATCTGAACTTGCTAACCTAGGGTTATCAGCGAGTCACAGGCAAGGGCAAGCTTTGGAATTCTTTCCTCCGGCTTTCAGCTTTGGAGAAGAAATAGAAAGATCACAGATGATTTGGCCTATTCGATACAGGCATACAACCTTATGAAAAAGATGCTCCCACAATTGTGAAAAGAAAAGACAAGGGGGGTGCAAAACAACCGGCCCGCTCAAGAGACAGACAAAAAGAGGGAAAGGTTTCCGAAAAAAGAGAGGAAATGGGATATGAATTGCCAATGGATAAGAGTGAGAGGATAAGCTCCCCTTCTTTCTTGTTCAAGCCAGAGTCACTTTTCTTTTCTTACGACGACCTCTCTGAATGCTTTTACTCGTTGTGGTCGGAGGAAGATTGGTGGGGCGATATTCATGACGGGGAGGATCATTTAGTCGGAATTGACAGGTGGCTAAATAAAGAAGAGAGAGTGGATGAGTATGACCAGGCCAGCTCACTGCCTTTTCGCAAGATATTTCATCATAACTCGTATGAAGAAACGCGCAATCCTTCCCGTGCTCGTATTGTAGCGGAGGAATGGTTTGCTCAGAGCTCCCTTCCAGCGGGAGAGCGTAAAGCTTATTTAGATGAGCAAAAAGAACGAATTGAAGAAATCGAAAATCGTAAGCAAAGGGTCATTCCTTCCCTAAAAGATAAGAGTCTGCGGCAGGCTTGGCATAGGCGTATGATCCGACGCATAGAGAAAGTCAATGAGGCAGATAGGTGGAGAAGAGTGATCTCCAAAAAGAAGTATCACTATCCGATTGGACCCATTGCACGATTCTATCTAGGGCATTCGGGACTTCCCGAAGAAAGAGTTCTTGGACGTGTAGCAATGGACCCTCATATAGATGATGCTGAACCCAAAGAAGTTCGCTTCAACATGCCTGAACCAGAGGTTGTCGCAGAAATGGAAAAACAACACCTGCCACGACTGAGCCGCTGGGCTCTTGGGGAGCTTCGCTCTCGTATTGAAACAGATGATACCCAGGAGGGAGTTCGAAAAGACATAATGCGACGTGCTTGGGAGCGTGGTGATGCCGCAAAATGGGCAACCCGCTCCGGGTCCCCCCCTGACCTAGAAGCCATACTCGAGTATGAAGCGGAGAGAGCCGACGAGCAAAGCGGCACAGATAGGCTTCATACTTCAGCCCTTGACCAAGTGGCAATCCGAGACCTATATCTGATGAAAAGAATAATGCGTCGCCTGCGCCTTGCCATTCGGCTGGCTTCTCTGCATCTTCAATCCAGTTGGTTGAAGTCGTCAAATCCCCAGCGTATGAGGCGACCCACTCTCTTTGAGAAAGCCTGGGCTTGGGCAGATTTCTGGCGATTCCATGGTATGAGTAGCAATCTGTTGAATGAAAGTGATGAGATTCTTTTTGAGGACACCTATGCTGCCAGTACATAAAACTGACAGCAGCGAGACCGAGCTTGGTGTTGAAGGGTAAGATAGGCGAAGTCACTTCGATCACAGATCTCCTAGACGCCGCAGAGTCACTTACGTTCTGGGGTACGAGTGCCGGAGAGGGGCTGCCTCCCGCGGGGGGCTTAAAGCCTTTGAAAGAGCCTGGCTTCCTAGCGGCAATGGTGCGATCTTCGTCCGAGCCACTCGCTCAGTCAATGAATAAGGCTCTTACTGATCCTTTACTTGTCAAGCCTTTTTTTACCAGCCAAGAGACAGATTAAGAGAATTGCGGGCCCGACAAGCTCATTTAGCAAGGTATTCCAGGCGTTCTCAGGTTACTAAGCAGATGGATTTGGGACAAAAGTGCTTACAAACTCAGAGAATGCAACCGTCTCAAGGCCTAAAACATGTGGAAGAGCTACCAGCGATTCAAAGCTGGAAGCCTGCGGTGCCTGTTCGTCGACTAGGACTTTCAAGCTATCTGGTGGGCGTTAGGAGGCATATCGAATGGAGCCAGGGCCACCAACCCTTCTTGCCGTACCTACGCCCATCTATGGGGCTAGTAGGACCCAATGCCGATCGGTCCAATACACGTACCAAGATAGAAGAGGAGTCTTTCTGGTATGCCGAAATGCGACGGGTGGTGAAAATCAAAGAGTTTTTACCCACATATGAGCACCGCTCGCCTTGGCGCCAGCGATGGGATGAGATGTTTGGGCGAGAATCTATGTCTACAGGGACACTAGGTCGTCCTCAAGCCAGGCTTAGTGCCTCGACGGTCCTATCAGATGAGTCAGGGATTCCTTGGGATCCCACGTCTTGTGAAGGCAGAGAACAGCTTAGGTCGGGGGGTAAGCCCATCTTCTTTACGCCAATACAAGTCTTACCCTACCATCTTGGAGCCCCTCTATCGGAACACTCAATACGGCAAGCGTAAGCGTAAGCGTATTGGCAAATTTTTTAGACAGCGATTTTGAGAAGGGGAACTTAAAGAAATTCGTTCCGCTGAACAATGACAGCGAACTAGTGTACTTTGGTTTAAGTCCATCCTATGAGACCTTTCAAAAACACCCGGACTGGGATCTGTTCCGGAGGGGTATAAGTTTTGCTATGGACATGGAAAGGTAGCCCGATATAGTAACAGGTTAGACTACGATTTGCGTGGCAAGGATGGAATACTTGTTCTTGTGGATAGATATTCTTATTGATGGGAGGGGTATGGCTAGGAAAGTTTGTAGAGATTACCAGTAGGGTAATTCAATTCAATCTCGGCGTGATTCAGGGTATGTTTCGGTCCTTCATCCCACTCCTTCCTACCTCGGACAGTCAGGTGTACCTAACCTTCATGATCTTGGGCAGGCCACAGCTCATCTATCAACCCTCTAATAAGGGCTTTTTTTCTTGGAAGCGGTACGAGCGAAAGGTCCGTGAAGGCAAGTGGAAAAAGATTCCCTCCTTTGTTGGAACGAGAGAGAGGTCGAGCCACTTTAGCGATCACATGATAGGCCGTGCGCATCAAGAACCCTTTTCAGGCTCTCCAGCTGGCTCTACAAGCTTTGTGCATAAACCCCTGGAAGGCACTGAACGAGATAGAAATGAAGAGCTTTCTTCTTCCCCGAAATGACTACGACAACCTTAACTACTATCGCAAGCTATACAAACGCGTATACCCACCAGACAACAGTTCTGAGGGGCTCCGCAAATACTACAATCGGTTTATCCGTAGACGCAAGGCTGTAACAAAACAGTTGTGGAGATTTTTTGGCTTTACTAGAGTCCCATATCATGATCTTCCCTATATTAATAAGCGAGTCCCCTCTTATTTTCTAAAGACTTATGGACAGGTTCCGGGCGTGAAGCCATGGTGGCTAGGAATGGACCTGCAAAATTACGACTGGGTTGTAAAAGCTGGTTCCTCGAAAGCCCAGAATCAATACGTTTATCCTATACAAGTGCTCACAGACCAAAATTGGCGTATGTTGCAGTTGAGCAACCCCACACGCTTTCAACGCATGACCAGACTAGCCAATAAGACGGGTAAGCGGCGAGCGAAGGGACTGCCACACTATACAAGTATTAAAGACTTTGCTTTTCGGGGTGAACTCTATGACTCAGACGTGTTGATGAAACCCTCTTAGGAAAAAGGTTGATATCTTAAATGGCCAAAAAACCCAGCCCATTGACGAGGTTCATTCGAAGGGGCAGTTCTCGCCAAAGCCTCAGCCTCAAGAGCATCAGCCAGAGCCTCAACCTCAAGAGCCCCAACCAGAACCTCAGCCTCAAGAGCCCCAACCAGAGCTTTCGGACACGGAGAGCTTGAACAGCTATGAGGAGCTATATGATCCGGAGGGCTTGGAATATGAGAAAAAAGACCAGAACGTTCTATTTTCAAGCGGTCTAATACGACGCAGCCTTGCTCTTTGGAAGAAGCTAGCGCCTGACTCGTCCAGACAAAGAATGTTACGCAGAATGAACAAGATTCGTCGCAGAGCTCTAGGCCATAAGCTACACCTATGGGTGGAACGTCTATGGGAGCATTCCTCTTACAGTCTACAGGTACCTTCCACTTCTGAGTAAGCTGGGTCAAGGTTTGATTTCCAACCAGAGCTACACAGAAGGCGTTATGAGCCGTCTTAAGGCCTTCAAACAACGAGAGCGTGAAGCAAGGAAATTTGCACTGAGCCAGGAACGAGCAAGAAGGGAGGTTTTAGCGGGCTTAATCCGGCATGAATCAGGCAAGGCATGGAGAAATCAAATACATCTTGAGACGCTTCGCCTCAAGCGCGGCAAGCCAAAAATAATGGAAACACTTGGAAGTCTTCAAGAGAAAGCCCATACCTTGTCCCTTCCGATTCAAGACAGCTGGAAACTCTTTAGCCCATGTGGCCCGTTTTCTTTGTTCTTCATTGGCGAGAAGAAGGTTGGAACATGTTATCTCCGTGGAGGCAAGCAAAGCTATGGGACGAGGTTCGCCTATTTTGGAGGCAACCCAGCTATGGCTTGATCCTCGATCGGATTGGACGGAGACCGAATAGGAGTTCGATTTGCCATCAGAGTCGTTTGGGAATTGCTGGGGTCACACTGTCCTGGGGAGAAGAGGCTCTTCCCTCTGGCTCGGTGAGCCACAGCCTTGTTCGCCAAGTGCAGGCTATGTCTTACCTGACAAGCCTACGGAACATCGAAAGCACAATTGCGATGGCTGTGTTGGAAGGTTCAAGGCTTTTGCACCAAGATTCTCCCGAGAGCCAAGCATTTGATACAAAGCTATACTCTATAGAGCGCAAAAAGGTTGAGCGAACCATGTCTCTTGCTGTCAACTTGGCACAAGCTGTGGACAATCAACTAAGCCGGCGCGCAGTGACGAGGGTGGAGAGAAACTGCTTGAAAAGCTGTCAACGGTGCCTAGAAAGAGCGACAGCCTGCCTTGCTAAATCGGCAGTGCTCAATCCTCAAGAAGTTTGGGAAAAGGATAGCATCAGCCTCGAAGAGTGGGCCATAAAGTGGGAATCTTTCGCTTTAGGACGGAGTGATTTAAACCTAACAGACCATTCCAAGGGTCAACTATTTCAGTTCAACAAGAGCCTCCCCCAAAGAGAGAGAGAAGCTTTGATCCTCAAGCAAAAGAGCACAACTCGCGAGAAAGCCCTCTCATGGCGTACGGCCGAGATTGAACGTCTTGTACATGGCACCTGTAGCGCGGCTTTACACCTTAGCGAGTTCCAACGACAAAGACTCATTGGTTTGTTTCAAGGCCTAGCACTTGATATCCATAACCTAGAGCAAGCCCTTAAAAATCCTAGGGGGCTGAAAGAGCTATGAACTTGGCAGAGGGCAAGAGACTATGGAGCCGTAGAGACCCCAAACTTCGAGAGAGGAACTTGCGGTCCATGCCTGTTCGACTTAGAGAGGCGGCCCTGGTTTGTCTCAGTGCAACAACCAAGTCGATGCTTTCTTCAAGTATGGAGGATAATATCAATCGTCGGCTTCGTCTTTATGCGCGCCATCGGAAAGAGATGCTGCAAGCCTATCGTGAATCTCAAAAGCGTTGGAGAGAACATTGCTGGAGGTGCCTGAGGTGATTGAGAAGGCAGTGACAGGTCTTCGAGAGTCTAGATCGGGCCTGGAAGAGGCCTTGGACTTACTTCGTCTTTTCATGGATGTGAACGAAAGAAAAGCATGCCAAGTAGAGACCAGCGGATCTTGGGTGAGAGAAGACATGGCAAAATTAATGGTTGCGCTATATGATTTAAGCCTGCCCTCTCGTCAGCTTGCTCACATTTTGCAACAGGAGGCCACAAAGAGCATGCGCATCCCCGTACCCTCTTTAAGGCTACACGCTACGCGAGACACTCGTCGCCTGCATGCTCCCTGGGGGCTTGCAGTTCGTTCCTTACCTAAGGTGGAAATTCCCCTTGAGGTCGAATGGCAGCTCCGTACACTGAGCAAAGAGATTGAGAGCCTTCGCTATAACAAACACTTGCGAGATCGGCTTTCTCTGGAGAAAAGGGCGACACTAGATCTTCTGGATTCTGAGAGCAGTACTAGGCTTGAGAAACTCAAGCAGCCGATGCCAATGAACAATAAATTAGAAGTGATAAACGAGATGGATAAAAATCCACGGATGGTGAGCCTAGTGGATGCCTTGGCTTACGTGAAAAAGGTATCTACCTCTCGAACTAGCCCCGCGCAAAGCGATCTCGTGATCCAGAGACCCGGCTTTGAGGACTCTGTTGACTTTGAAATTGATTACTACTACGATGGGGTTGATGATTATAACTACTATGGGATTGAGCCGTGGGATAGTAGCTTATTTGGCAGCTTTGCTGTTGGAAACAGAGTGCGGTATAACCTTAAGGGGAACGTGCTGGCCTATCAACGACGCGGAGCTCACGCAGAGGACTTATGGGCTTGGGGTAAAAACCAACCCGAAGAAAGTCTAGCATGGGAAAAGAATGAAGAAGGCGTGCACATGGAATTTCTCCATTGGCACACTGTTCAGGACATACGAGCCTGGAGAGCGCTGATGGGGAACTCCACAAAGGCTCTTGGCAAGTCAATTATGCTTGATATTCATACTCCCCTGGATTCCCGTTCTCTTCATGGGCCCTGTACAACCGCAGGGTCTCCCACCAAGCTTGGACTGTCCTCTCACCAGAGAGATAGAAAATCCGGAGATGTGGAAAGTACGAACTTCATGGCTTGAGAATCGACGGCACGAAGAAGTGAATCAGGTACGAACAAGAAACCTTGTACAACCTCTCCCACGAATGAAGGTACGAACCCTAGGCTGGGCTATGGGACTAGTACAAAGGAAGTTCGTATATAGCCCTCCCCCCCCCTCCAAGCATGCAATAACAGATAATAATCTTAGACAGCAAGGTACCAGGCACCTAGGCAGGGAGGCCCGACAGGGAATTGCTCTTTGGCAATGCCAGGCGATTGGAGCGTTTGGCCAGCCTATCCGCCCAGAGAACACGCTCCCAGGGACCAATGGAGAAAACAGGTTGGCAAGACCCGTCTTGCTTTATCCTCGAGAGCTATCTCAACAAATCTATCAGTGGATCTTTCAACTCACTGCATGGGCGAATCGTACATCCCGGTGGCTTAAGACTCAAATCAACACCTTGTTTTCTCTGCCCGCAAAACGATTCCAACTGACTAACTCCAATGCTCAAGATGGATCCCAGCACCGAACTCACCCGTTCCAAACCTGGGCCCAAGTCGAGCCTACCTGGAAATTGACAGTCCAGTCCTTGCAAAGCAATGGTGAAGGAAAACCGCTAGTCGGACGTCTGCCAGCGAAAGAGTTGCCTTTCCCCAACCACGAATCAGCCTCTTACGGAGCCGACAGGAACAAACAGGATCGGCTCTTTGCAAGTAAAGCGTTGCTCCATCATATGCTAAGCTCCCGCAAGAGTCAGAATGACTCAAATCTTCTATTGAAAAACATTGTGTCGTCGAATTTGGGACAGGTAGAACAAGAAGAGCCAGTGACGAGAAGGAAGTACGAGCGTAAGGTGCGGCACGTAGGAAATAGGCTTCCTGAGCCCGTACCCCTCCAGCCTTTCTTCTCCCAATGGATGGACCTTCAAGTGTCCAAGCTAAAAGGATACGAAGATGGCCCATCCGTCGCCCGCACAAGGGAGATTCGTACAAAGGATCTTTACATGACGTCTATGGGTACCCTTGCGAGACCTATGGCCCATCAGATGAGCTACTCCTTCCATGGGCTTCCCGAACACTTTATCCAGAAAGCTATGTATTCCTTGCGCACTTGGCGTGCATCATCAATCTGGTGGAGAACTCGCTATTACTTCCCTGAGAAGCCCTACCAGGAAACATGGAGAGAAAGGCTCAAGCCGCTAAGACGCGCCCTGCGAGACCTAGGATTTGACTGGATGCTTCGTTGGTCCGATCGCATATGGAGGGTAGAAATGCTTGGTCGTAAGGTGGGCATGCCCCAAATGGGTCGGATCGAGTTACGTAGACTTTTCGTGAACTTTATCCATTCTGAATTCACAAAGCAACCCGAACGGTTCAAGCTATGGGCTCGGAACAAGGCCTATCAACTTGTTCCCAAGAGCTTGTCGCGCCTCGTGCCTCGATCTTACAACAAGCCTAATAGGAAGAATAAGTAAGAAGAATAAGGCCCGTCCCCTTGGAGTCCTCTTTCAAAGCTTGAAAGAACACTACTTAGGGGACAATCTTGGATGATGATTTATTGGTATCGTTTCTTCAATCTATTTTCGCTAAGAGAATAGAACTCGTTAAACGAACAAATGAGGCACAGTAGAACTCAGGTGGATACCTTTTAGTCGGCCAAGCGGGGGGGCGGTCCCTCGCTTGGAAACTTACTATTCTTATGAATAATATAGTACAAACAAAAGGGCAAAAAGGGATGGATACTTTGACCTACTTGGCGATAGCTTCAATACACTAAACGCACTTCACTCACTTTATTGGCTAAAGCTATAGATCGATTGTTCGATAGTTCTCTCAATTGATAACGAATGTTTGGTTCTAGCGTAAACTCCTTTTTACAAAAAAAGAAGTACTCTGCATTGTAAAAAAAAAAACAAAAAGGTGATGCCCTACAACTTTTTGGCTTGTTTTTTTATTACTGTACTCATTGCACCATCTAAATCAAGAAAAATTTGAAAATTCTGGATCATTTTTTTGGGCAAAAGCTAAAGTTATTTGAAAGAAAGAGAGCAAATTGCTCCTGTTCGATTCAAACCAGAAGATTCATTCTTACGCAAATTTTATCCATAGTTTTTATTTGTCTATTCTCTACCATTCGGATTTGTGTTCTCCCTAGTGAGATCAAATCACTAGGGAGTTGGAAGAGTTCTTTTTAGGTAGGAGATTGTACGAGTTGTACCCATCCAAGCTCTTGCAAGCTATGATTGCGTCGAAGGGGTCGTGTGACAAGCTCTAGGATGTCTCTGGCATTCGTAAAACCATGAATTTGGGCAAAGGTGAATTCAACGGACCATTTCGTACTGATTCCTCTGGCCTCAAGAGGATTTGCATGCGCCATGCCTGTGATGGCAAGGTCCGGGTGAAGCTCCCGTATTCGCTGTACCTGGTGATAATTATCTGGTTTCTCTACAATTCGTGGAAATGGCACGCCCATCTCCTGGCATGTGCTCTGGAGAAGTGCAAGCTCGGCTGCTTGATATCTCTTATCCATAAAGGAATGCCTATTTCATACACCACCATGCCACAACGTACAAGAAATCTTGCAAGAGAGACCTCCAATAGGTTGTCACCCATAAAGAACACGGACTTGCCACGGACCAGGCGTAGGTAGCCTTCGAGCCCTTTCCATACCTGTTCTTCTCGCTCTTGAAGCCCTTTTGGCTGAATACCAAATACAGTACAAATCTTTTCAATCCATGCACGGGTACCATCGGGTCCAATGGGGAAAGGTGCACCTATGAGCTTGCACTTTCGCCTTCTCATCAATGTGGTAGCAGTGCGGCTCAAGAAAGGATTTACGCCACATACATGAACACCTTCGCCTAAGGAGGGCAATTCTGCATACCGCTGAGCAGGCAGCCATCCTGAGACCTGGATGCCTTGACGCTTGAGTTCAAGCCCAAGCTGCGCAGCGACCGTAGCGGGTAAAGACCCAAATAATACGAGAGGAGGGTGGGCCGTTTGCTCCGTTGTGCTAGGTACTGGAAAAGAGAGCAAGCTCCGTAGGCCTCTGCTGCTTAAAGAGTCGTTCTCATCTATATGGGTTCGGCTCTGCTGTTTGGCTCGCCCAGAGTCGGGGCAACGATGGGCCATGGCTGCCAGTACGGTGTCCTCTCCCTGTGTGAATGCATAGTCTAATCCATTCGCGCGGGCGACTACGATAGGGATCCCAAGCTCCATCTCTAGTCTGGGCGCCATACCCTCCAAATCCATCTTAATAATCTCTGTAGTGCAGGTGCCAATCCAAACGATTACGCTTGGATTTCTGTCTTTTTTGATTTGGGAACAAAGCCTTCTTAGCTCTTGATAGTCGTTGAGCTGTGCAGAAATATCACCCTCTTCAAGTTCCGCCATGGCATAGCGGGGCTCTGCAAAGATCATGACTCCTAACGCATTTTGTAAGAAGTAGCCGCAGGTCTTTGTTCCCACGACAAGGAAGAAACTGTCTTCGATCTTTTGGTACAGCCATGCGACACAGCTAATAGGGCAGAAGGTGTGATAGTTTCCAGTCTCACACTCGAAATGCAGGGGCTCGGTATGGGTCAGAGGTTTCATAAGATTCAGGGGCCTCTATATCTATAACTTGAAAAAGATGAACAGAAAAAAATGATTTCGAATTAGACCATCATAAAGTCTAAATGCTCGCCTGGTACCTGCTCTGCCTTCTGGTTCGTAGGGTTTAAATAGAAGTCGGAGAGAAGACTAAACAGCTCACGGTCTGGGACTTCTTTGGGCACAACTCCCTCTGGCCTTGCTAGGATTTGGTCCGCAATATTGAGATAAAAGTCGCATACATAGGAAAGGCTGGGTTCCGTTTCAGCCATCTCAAATAGAGTCTTGCCTTTGACACGCGATACCCGGATGTCCTCGATTAGAGGCAAAACTTCTAAAACTGGCATGGGGCATGCCTCCACATACTTGTCAATTAGATCTCTTTTGGAAGTACGGTTGCCTACCAAGCCAGCAAGACGAAGAGGGTGGGTACGTGCCTTCTCTCGCACAGATGCAGCAATTCGGTTTGCAGCGAACAGTGCATCAAATCCATTATCTGTGATAATAATGCAATAGTCTGCGTAATTCAAAGGCGCAGCAAAACCACCACACACAACATCCCCGAGAACATCAAATAAGATTACATCGTACTCATAGAATGCATTTAGCTCTTTTAGCAGCTTCACTGTCTCACCCACCACATAACCCCCACATCCCGCGCCCGCAGGGGGCCCGCCCGCCTCTACACAATCTACACCCCCATAGCCTTGGTAAATCACATCTTCGGGCCACACATCTTCATAATGGTAGTCCTTAGACTGCAGGGTATCAATGATTGTAGGTATCAAGAATCCAGTCAAAGTAAAGGTGCTATCGTGCTTTGGATCGCAGCCAATCTGGAGCACTCGCTTGCCCCGCCTGGCAAGAGCAATCGAAATATTGCAACTGGTGGTCGACTTGCCAATCCCACCCTTTCCATACACTGCAATCTTCATGCGCCTCTCTCCTTTCATTAGTGGGGCCTAGCCCACAGTTTCGCCAAACCCAAGGAAGAGCACTACCTAAAGCAGACTCATCGGGGGCCAGCGATTCTCATTGTACACCTGAAGCAGCGAATATACAATCAAAAAGTTACTCTTATTCAATTCTTTCAAAAATGAGCATACATTTGAATGATTCAAACAAAAGTTTATAGAGTTTTAGAGAAGAAATACACAAAGAGAGAGGGGTGGAAACAAATAAAACAAATCTTTCCAAACGAACGCAAAAAAAAGAAAAACAACTTGAAGTAAAGACTTATACGTGATTTTGAAAGAAAGCAATCAAATGATTCGCACATTATTCTCGTGTGCATATACAATGAATGGACACGATTTGTAGTTAGCGGGAAATATCTAAGTATAAAACCAAATGGATTTTTGATATTCAACGAGTCAAATCAAGTAAAAAAGCCCTAAGTATCGTATAGAAACGTTGTCTCTTGTTCTATTTAAAGAACCAATAAGTGAGCTATTTTTTCTTTTTTTTTTAGACTTCAACCAGGCTGCCCTCTTGTAAAAAGGTACACCCTTGTTTATCTTAGTAAAGAGTTTTGCGGAATACTCAATACCGGAATGTTGATTGAATATCTTCTAATTTTGATACACCGATTCTCTCAATTGCGAAGTTTTCTTTTTTTTCATGTGCTTTCTTCATTGAATTTTTCCGCGAGTCAATTGCAATGCTTACAACTACGATTGTGTTCAGACGACACAAACAGAAGTCTTGCATTCAGTCCATTGACCCTTGATACAAACAGCAAACACACAGAGTTTTTGTCTATTTGGACTGATGATCCTAGCGTTTCAACATCTCTCAAACAAAAGTGCTCTCCTGTAGAATAACAAGTGGTGTATGCTTTCATTCGTACAGCATCTTTTGTATCATCCTTAATTACAACTGTTGTATCAATAAAAATGAAAAAAAAAGACTTGAACTAAAAAAAAAGAAACATAAGCCAGTGTGATTGAATTCATTCAAAAAACGAGTGAAAAAAAAATTTTAGTAGCATTGGAGCAATTGAAAAAAGAATTCAAAAAAGCAGCAAAGATATTGCAAATAAGGTTGTTGGGGAGTCATACTATCTCTGGGACAGCGTTCTCTCGTCCCATCCGTTCTCTTTTTTGAAAGCGGTGGAAATAGGCCTCTTCGAAAAACACAGGTCAAGCACAGGTTTGCAATGCGGAATGAAGATTTACGGGAGAGATAATAAGAGAGCTTGAACAAAAAGCTTTGCAAGCCGTTGGCTTTGCGGACAATCATGGAAGTAGAAGAGCCAATGATGTATCGAAAGAGAAGCACTTCAAGACTACGGTTCATGCAAAAACCCGAGATAAGGCAATCAGCGTACTAGAAGTGCTTTGTGGTATCTTTAAAAAATGATAAAAAAACAATATCACTTCTATAGAAGGGCTCAACCAAAGATCCATCACTCGGCGCAGCCTTCAAATCGATAGCACATCAGCTCAGCAGCAAGATTACAACTCTTCTTTTTCGCTTGTGCTTTATAGAGTGGTACTGCAAGTCAACAGATTAGGCAAACCTGTGGTTCTCTACTCATCGCAACCGAATCGTAAAAAACAAACTCTATTACACCGAAAGGCGTATGAGAATGCCTAAAACAGACCATCACTTGCGTGATCGATTCCCTAAACATTTGGAGAAGATGTTTGAAAAAACATGGATGATCCAATCGACGAGATGGTTTGGATATCTGATGAAAAGTTTGGAGTCAAGTTAGGTCAGGACGCTCACAAACAATACAAAGAATTGGACGCAGTTCCAACTGAATCTCGAGATATCTTGGCACAAACGGCTGTGCAACAAAAACTCATTCCTATATATCTTAGACTTCTCCTTTCAACAAGCAGTCACTTTCGCTATCCACATCAGTTTTGATACTTTGAACTGCTTGAAGAACACGTTGAAAAAATCGATAAGCATCAAATATTTTCTTTCCCCTTCTATAAGACTTACAACTTCAAATCGTTCTACGATTTGTGATTGATGTAGAGAGATTGTTTATTATGTGGGCAATAATCAGCATGACATCTCAACTTCTAAACTTCTAAAACCTTTTCATAAAAGAAGTTTACAAAAAGAAGGATTCAAGTGTGAAGCGGATGAGAGGAGCGCGATTGTGCAAATGAGATATTGACAGAATGAGGATATTGATTCTTTAGGCTGCGATAGCTGCTTTCAAGCGTGGGACGACACGTAGTGTGATGCAACTTGGGATGATGCTATAAAATTCCAACGTTTTTTATAAAAAGATAGAAATATTGCAGGACTCCCAAAAGATTGCCGATTTTTTCAATAAACGTGTGAACCTAACCCATTCTTTTCTTGCCGATGGCTTGTTTGTTCCCTCCTATCGACAGGGCATTTTCGGTGATTTGATAGAATCCACATACAAACACAAAGATCAAAAAGATGTTTTCAACGGGCTCGTTTTGGGTACGATTTGTGGTCATTGCGACAAGAAGAGCGAGGGTATAGACAATTTCTTTTCATTGCCCTATCGATATCTTTCATCCATAGATGATAGATGATATATATATATCAGAAATAAACTGCCCTGCTCTAAAAAAAAAAGAGCAGAGCAAAGAGTCAAAAAAAAATTTAATCGATCTCAAACATATCGGTATTAAGAAAAGGTTGTTTTGCAGCTTGGAGCCTATTCAATTGTTGACTTGCCAAATGAGTCTGCCCGCACTTTGTCTTTATACGTGCAAGTTCATAGCTTGCAGTACGTTCTATTCCAGCCTTAAGTTCCTCTTTCCAAGAGGGGTACCTGCAATGGATGTCTCCGCTCTCAATCTGTGGTTTGAGTTCGTGGCAAATGTGTTTAAAAACCTTATAAACATAGTTTAATCGGTTTCTGGTACGAAAAAAATGAATCTTCTTTTTCTTTCCACTAAGCTTTTTATTTAGAGCTTTTTCCTGCTCAAAAGCCTCCGTTACCCATAGACAAGCGTTAGTCCCTTCTAGTCGCAAGTATTCCCAGATTTGATCTTTGTCTGTCTTCGCACGTATAACAGGATTGGGGAACATAATCCCTGTAATCAACGAAAGCTGATCTTGCGCGTACTGGGGATTAATTGGTTGTGAAAAATCTTTGCAAGCATTGTCTATTAGGCCTGGTAGTGCTTGAGTCGATGTTTCAAAGCTCTCTTCTTTCCTATCCGCGTTCTGCAAGGCAAGAGCCATAAATTTCAAACGCTTAGTTTTAATCTTATGAATGATTTCTTCATAAAAGTTGACGATCATATTAAATTTCTTTTTTGTTTGGCTCTCATACATGAATGTCTCTGCCCTATTTTTTATTGTTTCTGCCTTGTCTTTTTTAGTTGGAAACGAAACCCCTGGGATCGGGATCTCCGATAGGAGACCCCGTTTTTTTTAATTGGTAACCTATTATAGCAACTATAAGTGCTTTTATAGAGTCCCCGTCCAATAACTTAGGCGTTAGTGAGCTGATTGAAATAGAAGAAGTAGCGCTTTGTTCCCATTCCTTCCACTTAAAGGTATGAAAATGCTTTATATTGTTTTCGTCTTTTTCTATACTTTCTATATTTTCTATAAGAACAGATTCGCTTTGTTTTTCCGGCCCAAGCCGTACGTCTTCTCCCATTTGAAAAGGCTGTAATTCACCCTGGTTGTCTTCCAGTCTAGTTCTTTCTAACTCGAAGTAATCAGGATAGTACTCAGTATAGTACCAAGGGTCAGGTAGGTTGATACTCTCTTGGGTTAGGTCAGGGTAGTCCGACGCGTCAGGTAGGTTGATATTCTCTTGGTTTAGGTTATGTGCCTGAAAGTTTTTTCTCCCAAATGGGCTTTTTTTAGAAAAATATTGAGCATTAGATCTTCTACCTTTCACAGGAAAATAATGCTCTTAAATTAACCGAATTCTCTTTTCTTGTTCTCTGTTGAGAATTTTAGAAAAGCTTTTTTGTTCAAGGCTTGATCGGGGTCGTTTATATACTCGATATTCGTAAATTACCGGTTTGGGGATATAAATTTTAGTCATTTCTAATCATACCTCTATTTTTATAATATATGAGCATACGCAAAAGGACTAGACTTCACCTCTTTGTACTCGATGACAGACAAGAAGGACCTAGGCTCAGTCTATTGAGCATGGCCATAGGGTAATTTCCTTGTGAGACAGTTTACACCAAATCCCATAAATTTGTAAGTTAGCTATATTATCTTTGGATAAATTGAGACAAAGGATAAGAAAGTTGCGAATGTAGTAAATGTAGCAAATGTAGCAAATGCAGTAACTATTCAAAATGTAGCAATGTAACAAATGCAGTAACTCTTCAAATGAAAATCAATTTTTAAATATAAGATGAGATCCAACTAATTGATCAAGGAAGACCCTGGAGAAACCCCAACATTGAGGATAAGGATCGTAATCCAAAAGAATTTGAACAGACCTAACCCAATCCTTAGGGAAAGAAACAATAAGGAGGTTAGAAGAATAACCAGGGAATTTACTACATAATTGATGTTTAATATTTGATAGAGAGCCAATAGGTACAAACATAAATAGATGTATATGAAACTTAGAAGGAGAGGAAGAAGGGATTTTGAAAAGAATAGCACTTTGACATGAAAAGACTTGTTTACTTATTCCTAGAAGATCGGAAGGAGAAAAGGTTTGGGCGTCTTTGGAAACTATCTTTACGCATAGGTGATCCAAGGGGTTTGAACGTTTCAGATATAAAATCCAATAGATTACTACTTATGTTTTCTCATTTTCCTAACGACTCTCTTTAAGAGAATATATATAAATGCAAATGGACCCACTAAGAAGATTACAAGTATTAGAATAGAAAATATTCTTTTCTTATATAAATATTTGAGAGTCATTGATTGAACCTAATTGATTAAATGAGTGAATCCTAGTGAACTCATTTAGTTGAGGAACCAATCATTTCTTTGTATCAGCTACACTCGTTACCTTGCTTCATTTTATTCCATCGTTTGCTACATATGCTACATTTGCTGCATTTGCTACACTTTTTACTCGCCACACTCGCTTCTTACAGCTTAACTTGTTCCATCTTATCTATTTGTAATGTACTCTACTTTCTACATATGCTACATTTGCTACATTTGCTACACTTTCATCATTAAAATCAAGATATTGACTTGTTCCATTCTCTTTCAAACCCTGGGAGGTCTTGCCCTGACCAGGGTTTCACTTTCATTCACTTAGTTATGTGGAGGATTCTTGTTGTCTTAACCTGAGCCACAGGCTCTATGAAAGATTCTTTAGCCTTTTTGGTCCTCGTAATCACTTTTTCTTTCTTCTCTGGTTTCTTAAAAGTCACAAAACCAGAGAACCTAGCCAAGATAATCTTCATCTCTCTCTTTTCATAAGCCATTATTACCTTTTTATCATGTATGTCAAACTCATAGGTCAATAGCTCTTCAACTCTTATGATATGATCTCTCTCTTCCTTCGAAAGACCGTTTATTCTCTCAAAGTTTGAACTTACACCTTTTATGTAAAACCTGAGAGGAGCTCGACAACTGGCACTTGTAAGAGAGATGTGCATGCTCTTTCGAGAGGCTATGCGAGATCCCTCTCCAACTCTATTGATTGGAAACCTGGAAACATTCATTGTTCGAACCAGTTAGAGAGATGTACTCCACTACGACGTTCTTTCCCATGATTGCAAGGAGCCTTCCAAGTACACCCCTCTCAAATTCCTTTGCCCATTCTCGCACATTTGGTTTTCTCTCTCCTTCCGCAAACTTGTCCATTTTCACCCTCATAGAGATGATCAACTGTGACTTCTCCTGGAAGGGAAGATCTTTCCCTTTCTTTGGCCAGTTTATTTGATAATAGACCCCAAGAGTTATATTTTGATTCGCTGTATAGGAGAGAGTTATTAAGTCATACGTGTCTGTCATAGTTTTACGAACTTGTTGAGATCCTATATTGTGCAGATCCTGTAAGTTTAATTCTCTTAAAGCCAAGCTTGGCAAGACGGTTTTCTCCTTTATGATTTTGCTTGTACTTCTTCCGAGACAAATACCATACCTTACAGTGTACCTGAGAACCAATTTTAAGATGTAATACCCCACAACCACACCCGCAACAAACAAAAGAAAGACTAGGAGTAGCTCGGCCCTATAGCCCATGGCGACAACTGACCTGGTCACATCGTTATAGGGGTCTGTAGTGTGACCCCATTTAATAAATTGAATAATTGAATAAATTTAATAAAAGGAGTTTTCTTTTGCGACAAGGGGTTCTTTATCAGACTCAGGTTCTCAAATCGGTTCCATTGATCTTCAACTTGTCCTCTATACCACTGACTCATTCTGACCTCAATACCTTTGAGATCAAGAACGTCGTGTTTCATATTCTCTTGCAACGCCTCATAGCCTTGCCTCAAGTGTTCCTGCCCTTTTTCAATAGCACGAACTCGTACATCGTTTTCATGTCCTCCTAACATATAGTAGGCCGGAAGTTTTTATTATTAAATTGAATACAATGAGCTACTTTTATTTTCTTTTGAGATAGTGATGATCTTTTTTATTGAACTATTTGTTTATGCTAAGTGGAAGATTTTGATCTTGATTCAGGTTTTTAAGCTCTCGTGCATGCTTCTATAGCAATCAAAATTCATTTCCCAAGAAGGAAAACCTTTGATTGGTTTTAATAATTTTGAACATTGAGCTTCCCATTCCTTGATGTAATAAAAGATATTTTTATGAATTTGCTAGGCGCAGGAAAAATGCTTCTTATCCTTTTCTCCATTCCTTTGAACTCTTTAGTAATAAAGAGCAAATAAAAAATCCTTTCTATGGTCAACTTTTTTTGAGTCCAATCAATCAGTATTCCAATTGATCATATCTTTGTTTGAGTCAATAGAGCAAGCTTCCCTTTTCTTAACCTTCCACTCCTGCAGCAATATGCACTTAGAGCCCAACATTGGCACGTAGAAGTCATTGTGAAATGATAGAAAATGAAAGGTTTTTGCTAGTAACTGAACACTGGCTTTGCCAAATGCGAAGATGCGCTGCTTATCTTATGATTGGAACTCATCATGTCAATGATGCTGATTTGGGAGCAATTGAAAAGAACAAGCGAATGATCGAGAGTGAGCTGCCTAATTGTGTTCGGGCGAAAGCTCGAACAAATATGGCTTTCTTTTCAATCTCATTCATCTGTATCCACACACCCCTATAGGGGTGTAGGATAGTTTGATTTTACCAAGACAAGCTGCCTTGATAAAGCTGAGTGACAAGCTGAGGACAGATGCCAATCCCAACGATAGGCAGGAGCAAAGCAAAACTAACAAAGGTTTCTCTAGGTCCTAGATCGACAAAATGTCTGTCATTCAAACGTGTCTGTTTGCCATAGAAGATCTGCCTAAGCATCGCTAGCAAATAAATGGGAGTTAGCACAATGCCAAGTCCTTGAAGTGCTACGGCAAGAATGCGAAAAGAAAGAGGATAGGCTTGGCTGAGTGCAAGTCCAAAAAAGACCAGGAGCTCTGCAGGGAAGCCACTCATACCAGGTAAAGCAAGAGAGGAGAGAGAGGAAGCTGTAAATAGAGCAAACATCTTAGGCATTGGTCGTGCCATGTCTCCGATATGCTCTAAGATGAGTGTTCTTGTACGATCATATAGGGCTCCAGCCAGAAAGAAGAGGCTTGCACCAATAAGCCCATGAGAGATCATTTGGAGCAAAGCCCCACTCATGCCTATATCTGTCAAAGAGCCTATTCCAATCAGGACAAAGCCATATGAGAGATGGAGGAGTAAGCAATCTTTCTTTTGAGGTTTCGCTGAGCAAGAGATGTAAGGGCTGCATACACAATATTGATGACTCCTAAGGCTATGAGCCACGGAGCAAGCAGATGATGTGCCTGCGAGAAGATCTGGACATTGAGCCGAATCAGACCATAGCCACCCATCTTGAGTAAGATGCCAGCCAATAGCATGCAAGTGCTAGGGTGAGCCTCTCCATGCGTGTCGGGGAGCCAACTGTGAAGAGGAAAGCTAGCAATCTTGACCCCAAAAGCAACGAAAAGCCCAAGATAGAGAGTGATCTGTAAAGCAAGTGGGAATGACTTAATGGACAGGATTGAAAGATCCCATGTCGTTGGTTTTCCATAAAGAGCCATAACAATCGCTGACAATAAGATAAACAAAGATGCAATCCCTGTAGTAAGAAGAAACTTTGTTGCTGCATAAAGACGCTTTCGTCCCCCCCAGAGAGAAAGAAGAAAATAGACGGGGACTAGTTCAAGCTCCCACATTAGAAAGAAAAGAAGCATATCTTGCGATAGAGTAGTGCAACGCTTTCGAGTTTGCAAACAATACCCTCCAAACCGCACCAGCAACTCCTATTGCATGCGGCTATTTGGCAGCGAGAGGTTTTTTGAGTTTAATGCTGCTTTGTTCTTCTATATAGATAAGATAAGCAAGGCAATTTTTTTTTCAATGCTCGCACTGATAGCCACCCTTAATGGTTTGACGAACACAAGGTAGTGCGAGTTTCATCCCAAAGATTGGCTCATTATGATGCTTTCAAAGCAAGATCCACAACGAGCTGATTTGATTCAAGGCCATGAGCTTCTTCAAGGGGCATTCTTTTATTCTCATATGGAGTGCTATTCTTTGCAACAATTCTTATGTCTTAGCCTATCTAGCCTGTTCTTTTGGGCTCACTTCTTTCCCATAGTCCATAAGAATAGAGCGCCTGCTGTTCTAACAAGTCTGTTGAAAAACCCCTTTCTGAAAAAAGCCCTTCCCTAACTTCTATTCAAAAGCCTCATACCTTAAGAAAAATTGCTTTGAATTCTATCGTTTTTTCGTTTCAATATTTCCAGCCATCGAAAAGAGCAGACCTTTTGAGTCTTGGGGCTTTGGTCTATGAAAGGATAGAAGGTCTGTGAAAAACAAAGTTTTTGAAGGTATACAGGTTTTGTCTTTTTTCGAATAGAATTGCCTCACGTGCTATGCTCCCCTAGCGATTTATGCTATTGGAAGAGGTGAAGAGGATCTGATTGGCAATAGTCAATCAGGAATTGAATCTTTATCGGCTCACAAAAGCAAACAGGCCCATTTGACCAGTGTACATCGCAAGCATAAGAACATAAAATAAGCATGGATGGCGCGTGACAGGCCAAGCCCCAAGGACGGCAAGAGTCGTAACAAAACCCGTAAGGAGTGCCAAACACATGGAAAGACCATCGAGCCCTAAAGACCAATGCACGCCTAAAGCAGGGATCCAACTCCAATCTTCTCGCAATTGCAAGCCCTGCACAGAGAAGTCATAGTGAGAACCAAGCACATACCCAAGCAGTAAGAAGTCGATTAGGCAGACTACTAGGCAATACCAACGAACCAAATGGTTGCCCTCTCTCTTAGCCAAGGGAGAGGGAAACTAGAAAGAAGTGGAAGGGCTACAACAGTGCTTAGCCAGGGAAAAGTGTTCATAGAGGGTTGGGTCTTTGCCCGGGGATTGATCTGCCTTTTCTAAAGCAAGGCGTTCGCAGGGCCCTCTCTTCGCTAGCTTAAAAGAGAGCAACGTAGAGTGGACCACTGCCGAGCGAGGGGACGACTAGTATGCCAAGCCCATGCTACGAGTTGTCTCTGCACCTAGGTACACACGCACACTAAGGAAATCGGTTGGACAGGCCGATTCGCATCTTTTGCAACCTACACAGTCTTCAGTTCGAGGAGCGGAAGCGATTTGACTTGCTTTGCAACCACCCCAGGGAACCATTTCTAGAACGTCGGTGGGGCAAGCACGCACACATTGTGTACAACCAATACATGTGTCATAGATTTTAATAGAATGTGCCATAGAGCAAGAGGTTCAATAACAATAGATCAGAACGCTTTGCTGACCCTGGGGCTCGTGAGCCCTAACCCTCAGGGTGATCTATTCTATCTTGTTTCGCATTGCTAACCAAACGTTACCAACGCAGTAGAGTAAGAAAACTGAGCCGAGATGATCCCCGTGCACGGTGTACTGCTAGCACGATGGAGAGCCCAATGGCAGCCTCAGCAGCGGCGATTGTAATCACAAACAAAGCAAATATTTGTCCCCGCGATTGAACTGTGTCCAAGAAGCTTGAGAATGCAAGAAGGTTTATATTGACAGCATTGAATAAAAGCTCAAGACACATAAGAGCCCGGACCGTGTTATCTGCGGTCAACAGGCCATAAAGGCCGATACAAAAGAGGCAAGATCCTAATACAAGGCAATGGTTCAAATCAATCATAAGCAAAGTTGTTCATCCCGGGCAGCTGGCTACTCTATAGTCTATAGAAGAGGCTTGTCCTGAGAGGGCATCTCTCTCTTCATTTGCGGCCGTGCTCGAGCAATCCAGATTGCACCAATCAGTGCAACCAATAGTAGCAAAGAGACTGTCTCAAAAGGAAGTAAGAAGCGATCAAACAAGCCTATTCCAATTTGAACAATTTCATCTTCTCCTGGTATCTCGAGCTTGGTTTTCTTCCACAATCCTTCGGTACTGGCGAATACAAGGGGTAGGCAGAGACCACTTGCGGCACCAAAACATAGCAACCGATAAGCAAGGGGACGAGATGGTAGCAAAGGGGCTGGGCCAACGAGCATAATTGCAAATACAATGAGCACATTAATAGCTCCTATGTACACAAGCACCTGTGCTGCGGCTAATAGGTCTGCATTGAATAAAAGATAAACAAAAGCAATCGATAATAGCGTGATTCCTAGGGAAAAAGCTGCATAAATCATGGAAGGAGCAACGATTACGCCTATGGATCCAAAAAAAATGCCTAGCTCAATGGCAGTCAATAGGCTCGATCGATATGTATCAAACACAATATCCATTGTGTGGGCTCCTCTCTTCGATCATCTGTTACTCCCCCGGTCCCCCTCGGTTATTCATAGGGCAGCTTATTTTCCTAGAATTGGGCTTGTTTCAACCATTGCATCGACCTCTGCACAAGCGGGCAATCGACCAAGCGCAATGTGATCATAATTGAGCTCATGTCGATCATACACAGACATTTCATACTCTTCTGTCATTGATAAGCAATTTGTAGGACAATACTCTACACAGTTCCCGCAAAAGATGCATGCTCCAAAGTCAATACTATAGGCCTTCAATTGTTTTTTCTTTTGAACGGGTTGAAATTGCCAATGAACAACTGGTAAATTAATAGGGCAAACGCGAACACAAACCTCACAGGCAATACACTTATCAAATTCAAAATGAATTCGTCCTCGAAAGCGTTCGGACGGAACAAGCTTTTGATATGGATATTGAATTGTAATAGCAGATCGATTCATATGGTCCAAGGTTACGAGGAAACCTTGCCCAATGAAGCGGGCAGCTTGTGAAGCTTGGCGGGTATAAGACAATAGCGAATTTGTCATAAAAAAGGGGGCTTAGTATTTACACAAAGGCCAGCTTGCAGCATGCTGTAAGCAATAGGTTTCCTAGAGACACCGGAAGCAGGAACTTCCAACCGAGATCTAGTAACTGATCAATGCGCACTCTTGGAAGGGTCCATCGGGTTAAGATCGCAAAGAAAAGAAAGCAATAGGCTTTTAGAAGAGTTGCGAAAAGACCTATGAATCCTACAAGAGCTGGGAGGAGTGAGGCTTGGAATCCAGCAGGAACAATTCTTTCCACCACGCCCGGGAGAGGCAGTCCCCATCCCCCAAGATAAAGCACAGTAACGAACAAAGCCGAAGCAAGCAAATTGACATAAGAACCAACGTAAAAGAGACCAAATTGAATTCCCGTGTATTCCGTTTGATATCCAGCAACGAGTTCTTCTTCTGCTTCAGGAAGATCAAAGGGCAAGCGTTCACACTCTGCCAATGAAGAGATTAAAAATAGAATAAATCCAATAGGCTGACGCCATACGTTCCAGCTAAGTACACCAAAACCGGATTGAGCTTCGACAATATCGGAGGTATTCAAGCTACTTGATAAAAGACACACAGCAAGCACAGATAAAGCCAATGGAATCTCATAACTTATAGATTGTGCAGCCGCTCGAAGCCCCCCCAGAAAGGAAAACTTGTTATTTGAAGCATAACCAGACATAAGGAGTCCAAGAGGAGCAATGCTAGAAACACTTATCCAAAACAAAACTCCAACCCCTAAGTCTTCCAACATCATGCCAGGCCCAAAGGGAATGATCAAATACGATAAGAATACTGGCACGACTACCATAGCAGGCCCTAGTCGAAAGAGTCTTTCATCGGCCCTGCTGGGATGGACAGCCTCTTTGAGAAGGAGCTTAAGACCATCCGCTAGGGCTTGTAACAGACCCAAAGGACCTGCAAATTCTGGCCCTACACGCTGTTGAACACCTGCGGATACCTTTCTTTCTAACCACACTACAACAAGCACCCCTAAAGTCGCTCCTAACAGCAAAAACAAAATACCTACTATTAATCCTATAACCCCTATCAGTTCAACGAATTTTGCCTCGATTGGCTTGAAAGATCCGATTTGGAGAAGAAGGCTAGTGGATAGAAAAGATCCAACTTGCACGCTGCCTGCAAATGGGTGTGATAGGGCTTGAATCCAGTTATTCATCTTATCTCCTAATCAATCCTAGGGAATGATTTTTTACGCTTGGCGCCCATTCGTTTACAAAATATGCTTTTTGGAATGAGCGAGTTTGGCTACCGATCTACCTCACCCATAATGATATCAATGCTGCCAAGTACACTCATAATGTCAGCAAGTTTGCGCCCACAAACAAGTTGGGGCAGGACTTGAAGATTGACAAAACCTGGTGGGCGGATCTTCCATCTCCAAGGGAAAGGGCTATCATCTCCTATTAAAAAGACGCCTAACTCTCCCTTAGGAGCCTCCACCCGTACATAATGCTCTTGGCTTGGAATCCGAAAAGTTGGAGATGCCTTCTTACTCAAATGCTGATATTCAAATGAGTCCCATTCTGAGCCTCGTCCTTGGTTTATCCTTCTTGCCTCTAAGTTCTCATAAGGCCCACCTGGCAAAGCTTTCAATGCTTGTTGCAAGATTTTTACGGATTGCCTCATCTCACCAATTCGTATAAGATATCTTGCCAAACAATCGCCATCTGTAGCCCATTGCACCGACCAGTCTAATTGATCATAACACTCATAATGATCCACCTTTCTAAGGTCCCAAGGGACACCAGAGGCACGAAGCATAGGGCCAGAAAGACCCCAGTTCATAGCATCTTCACGAGAAATCACTCCTACCCCTTCAACACGCTTTATGAAGATTGGATTGTGAGTAATCAATCTTTCGTATTCATCTGTTTTGAACCAAAAATACTCACAAAAATCTAAGCATTTGTCTACCCAACCGTAGGGAAGATCACAAGCCACTCCTCCTATACGAAAGTAGTTGTGCATCATACGCATTCCCGTAGCCGACTCAAATAGGTCAGAGATCATTTCTCGTTCCCGTAAGATGTAAAAAAAAGGCGTTTGTGCTCCAATGTCCGCTAAAAAAGGGCCAAGCCACAAAAGATGAGAAGCAATTCGACTGAGTTCTAGCATAATCATTCGGATATAACTGCTTCGAGCGGGTACCTGAATGTTTGCCAATCGCTCTGCAGCATTCACTGTAATAGCCTCGGCAAACATAGTTGCAAGATAATCCCACCGAGTCACATACGGCAAGTATTGGATGACTGTTCGACCTTCTGCAATCTTTTCCATGCCTCGATGCAGGTAGCCTAACACAGGCTCGCAGTCTAGCACATTCTCGCCATCCAATGTGAGGATCAATCGTAGCACCCCATGCATCGATGGGTGTTGGGGACCCATGCTCATAATCATAGCATTGGGCAGCCCAGCAGGTGCGGGTTTTGGAGTCAAGCCATAGATCATAGGCAAGTCTTTTAATATGGATTGAATAGCAGCACTTCTAAGCTAAATATGAACAGAAAATTCGTTAAACAATCCAACTTCATCGGTTCTTTTCATATCTAGGTTATGCGCAGTAGTTTTCAAATCAGAAAGGAATCAAACAAAAACTTTCCTTGCTCGACAAAATCGTATATGTTGGTGAGCATTAGATAGTTCATTAGAGTTTTTCTTATCGAAAAAAGGACTTCAATTCAGTTTTCGTTGCTTATCTGCTTACTGATTGACTCTCTCAAAGTCCATTCCTAAATCCGCCCATATACTATACTGTCCCAGCCTCAACATGAGAGATTCTCTGAATTTTTTTCCACATAGTACTCAGACGCCACGCCGAGTACGCTTATAGCAAGCAACCACCAACTCATCTATTGTCTAGAAAACCTATACAATTCTGATCCAAAGTTGAAGCTTATGTATATGTTCTTGATCATTATTATTCCATTTTGTCTTTTTTTATCTTTTATTAAAGATCTGTTTAAGATAAAAAGGGTACACACATTTATTTTAATAGAATATTGAAAGTTTTTATACAAGTTGAAAGGCCAATCAAAAAAGCGTTTATAACCGTCATAACAATGAATATTGTTTTGTAAACAATTCTATTGTTTCAACAAAATAAAATGATACCAAAAAAAACATCTGCTTTTGCAACTGACGATATTTGCTCTGAGTAGGAGTGAATAACGTACGAAATGGGACCAGCCAGTTGTTTCTCTTTCGTAATATGAGGATATTCAGTGTCTTAGTAGTCGGAACAAATTCCCAAAACGTGCTAAATAAGTTTTTTGTTAAAGCATAGTTTCAACAAATCACTTTTATTGAAATTTTCATTTTTAATAATACATAAAAATTTTATTTGTTTTTTTCGATTCCGAATATATAAAGAGTTTGGTCATTTTGGCACCTAGCTATCTTCCCATGGGGCATCCCCCATAGTATTTTGACCGCTGCAGTGTTTCACAACTCAGTTCGGGATAGGATGAGTGTGGTTCCACTGTGCCTAGGGCACCAAAATGACTTGCGTCGGTGAATGCCGACGCTGCGAAAGGCGGCTTGCTTTTGAATCTCTCTCAATTCATTTTCTTTTTTTGAGAGAGGTTTCAAGCAAACCACGTGCTTGTAGCTTGGGGCGAATGTTGGTTCAAGTGTATCGGCCTGTTAGCCTGCCTCTGCTGCATGCATCGCTGCACTTCCACATGGCAGCTCTGTCCTCCTATGATTGGAGTCCGGTTGTTCTGACCGGGGCCTAATAACGAGCACTCATCTTGGGGTAGGCTTCCTACTTAGATGCTTTCAGCAGTGATCCGTTCCGCACATGGCTACCCAGCGTGTCCCGTTGGCACGAGAACTGGCACACCAGCGGTGCGTGCCTCCCGGTCCTCTCGTACTAGGGAGATGGCCCCTCAATGCTCTCACGCCTCCACTAGATATGGACCAAACTGTCTCACGACGTTCTGAACCCAGCTCATGTAACACTTTGATGGGCGAACAGCCCAACCCTTGGGACGTGCTACCGCCCCAGGATGTGTTAAGCCGACATCGAGGTGCCAAACCTTCCCGTCGATGTGGACTCTTGGGGAAGATCAGCCTGTTATCCCTAGAGTAACTTTTATCCGATAAGCGACGGCCCTTCCACGCGGCACCGTCGGATCACTAAGGCCGACTTTCGTCCCTGCTCGACTTGTTGGTCTTGCAGTCAAGCTCCCTTCTGCCTTTACACTCTACAACTGATTCCCGTCCAGCCTGAGGGAACCTTTGCACGCCTCCATTACTCTTTGGGAGGCCTCTGCCCCAGAGAAACTGTCTGCCTGGCACGGTTCCAACGCCTATCATAGGGCATCGGTTTAGGATCTTAGCCCTTCCAGGGTGGTCTCTCACGGATGGCTTGGCCCTTCCCGGAAGAAGGGCTTCTGTGCCTCCACCTAGGCTGCGCAGGGAGGGCCGAGACCCAATGCCAGGGAACAGTAAAGCTTCATAGGGTCTTTCTGTCCCAGTGGAGGTAGCCCGCATCTTCACAGGCATGTCTATTTCACCGAGCCCCTCTCCGAGACAGCGCCCAAATCGTTACGCCTTTCGTGCGGGTCAGAACTTACCTGACAATGAATTTCGCTACCTTAGGATCGTTATAGTTACGACCGCCGTTGACTGGGGCTTCGGTTGCCAGCTTCCCCCCTCTCAAGGAGGGGGCCACCAACTTCCTTAACCTTCCAGCACTGGGCAGGCGTCAGCCCCCTTACATCGTTTTTCAACTTGGCGGAGACCTGTGTTTTTGGTAAACAGTCGCTTGGGCCTGGTCCCTGCGGCTCCCCCCAAAGAGGGGAGCACCTCTTCTCCCGAAGTTACGAGGCTATTTTGCCGAGTTCCTTAGAGAGGGTTGCCTCGCGCCCCTAGGTATTCTCTACCCACCCACCTGTGTCGGTCTCGGGTACAGGCCCTCCGAGCCTGAAGAGGTACGAGCTTTTCTTGGAAGCATGGCATAGGTTTCTTCAGCGCCTTGACGCTTTACTAACTCGGGCTTTAGCTAGGGCCAGGATCACTGCCCCCATCGCGCCTTGAGCCCTTCAACCGAGATACCATCCCTCGGCCAACCGAGCCTGCTCCGTCCCTCGTCCCCAGCCCGGAGAGGTACAGGAATGTATGCCTGTTGTCCATCGGCTGCGCCCTTCGGCCTCACCTTAGGCCCTGACTCACCCCCCGTGGACGAGCCTTCCAGGGGAACCCTTGGGTTTTCGGGGCACTGGATTCTCACCAGTGTTTGCGTTACTCAAGCCGACATTCTCACTTCCGCCTCGTCCACGCCTGCTCTCGCTTACGCTTCAACCTGCCGCGGAACGCTCCCCTACCGATGCTTTTTACATCCCATGGCCTCGGCAGGCCGCTTGAGTCCCGTTCATCTTTGGCGCGGGAGCGCTTGATCAGTGAGCTATTACGCACTCTTTAAAGGGTGGCTGCTTCTAGGCAAACCTCCTGGCTGTCTGAGCACTCCCACATCCTTTGCCACTTAGCGGCCATTTGGGGGCCTTAGCCGATGGTCTGGGCTGTTTCCCTCTCGACAAAGAAGCTTATCCCCCTTCGTCTCACTGGTGTTCGGCAAGCAAGGCCAGTATTCAGAGTTTGCCTCGATTTGGTACCGCTCTCGCAGCCCGCACCGAAACAGTGCTTTACCCCTGGCCCACCCTCGAACACCGCTGCGCCTCAACGCATTTCGGGGAGAACCAGCTAGCTCCGAGTTCGATTGGCATTTCACCCCTAACCACAGCTCATCCGCCGATCTTTCAACATCGGTCGGTACGGGCCTCCACTCAGTCTCACCAAAGCTTCACCCTGGCCATGGTTAGATCACTCGGGTTCGGGTCCATAAACGATGACATGGGCCCTTGTCAGACTTGCTTTCGCTACGGTTTCGGCGTGCATCGCCTTAGCCGTGCCATCGCCTATGAGTCGCCGGCTCATTCTTCAACAGGCACGCGGTCAGGGGTTCAAGCCCCCTCCCACCGCTTGTAAGCTTACGGTTTCATGGTCTTTTTCACTCCCTCTCCAGGGTTCTTTTCACCCTTCCCTCACGGTACTAGTTCGCTATCGGTCATCCAGGAGTATTTAGCCTTACGAGGTGGTCCTCGCAGATTCACACGGGATTTCACGTGCCCCATGCTACTCGGGTTGGGACAAGGGCGAAACGACGCTTTTGACTACTGGACTCTCACCATCTGCGGTGCGGAACTCAACCGCTTCGTCTAGCGAAGAAGCACCCTAACTGCCCTCCCACAACCCCGGATCAACCGGTTTAGGCTGTTCCCTCTTCGCTCGCCGCTACTGGGGGAATCGCGTTTGCTTTCTTTTCCTCTGGCTACTAAGATGTTTCAGTTCGCCAGGTTGCCCCTCGCAAGCCAAAAGCCCACGAGTACATTGGGGTTACCCCATTCGGGAATCTCCGGATCCTCACACAATCCCAGCTCCCCGGAGCATTTCGTCGGCCACGACGCCCTTCTTCGCCTCTGAATGCCTAGGTATCCACCGTAAGCCCCTCTTCCCTTGAACCTTCATTGCCCTATAGGCCACGCTAAAGCAAATCGTATGCTATAGAGAAAGAATCGCTCTTTCGACTTGCATATGCAAGTCAAAAGAGCGTGTTCTTTCTATTTGCATAATATAAAGGCCCCTTCTCAAGTTGTCAAGCAAAGAGACGTTCCACCAGCAGCGCAACGCACAGCTTGCACAACTGATTTTGAAGCAAAGTCAAGCCTTATCAGGGAAAACCCCACAATTTGCATACTCACCCTCATCGATCAACTCTTCAATTATTCTGTCTAAGTCTGCTTCTGGATCGTTTCGTCTAGTTCTTTACCAGAAGCGATTGCGATGTCTCTAGGACATAAAGAAAGGGACTCAGTTGCAGCTTCGTAATCAATGAAAGGTTGAGAAACATCCGTAGCGAAAATCATTTGAAAGTCTTTCAAAAGATCTGAAGTCCATAGACCTTGAAGCGCCATAAACAGATGCGAGCTGCCGTCAAAATTGAATCCTTCGTCGACTATGTTTCGAAATTTTGCCTTTTGTTTGTATATTCGAGCGTTTTTTTATCGCCTCTACTGCTACTTTCAAAATATTTTCACTCCACTTTCTATAGCGAATGCGGGTTGTTTTAAAACAGGTAAATTCTTACGAATCATTTTTAATAGGCGTGGCAACAGAATGAAGTATTCTATATCGAACGAGAACTTGCGATGAATAACTACCAACAAAGTGGTAATAGTGACTCATTTTTGTCTATTCTTAGCCCAAGTTATCACATTCAATTGCTCATTCATATCAAACAAGCTATTCGCAGGATTGTCGTCTCCCAAAGATGTTATAACCCCTCTTTTATTAAAAGTGATTTTCCTATTGGATGGGAAGTCTCTATGGATAGACCAATCGAGCCGTGCGTCGACGATCATCAACAAACAGACTTCAAACCATGGTGGGCCAAGGCAATGTTGCCAAACATATTCTATTTGGAAAAATAGAGTGCGATAGCAGAATGCAAGCATCTATCGTTAGTGGAACAGTCGAGGTCCCGGAGGTTTGTGTAGGATTCAATTGAGCAGTCGTCCCAGCTACAGGTGACAGAGGTGTTGCACACACCTGCTGTGGCTTAAACAACAAAATAGAAAGTACCGAGACTACGAAACCTCTCAGGCCTATCTCTAACCAAATCAACAATAATAAAAAAAAGAATTCTTTGTCTCCTCTGGAAAAGAAGAGACATTTGGGCTGTCTTGAGCAGACGGATCGAGTCTGACGAAGCTTTTCCCTGGTTCTAATCTCTTAGATTGATTTGTTTTTAGATCAAGACAGTTTTTATTTTCAAATTTCATAAAATATACTTCTCATACAAAAAAGAAACCCCTCCCTCCCAAAAGAGAGGGAGAGAGGAAAAAAACACAAAAGGTATGGAGGTAAGCGGGCTCGAACCGCTGACATCTGCCATGAGGAAACGTGTGCATAGTTTATCTGCCTTCACAGCCACAATAATACATACGTTCCCCCCGAACACACCGGACAGCTCGTGCCATGGTGAGCTCTTTGGAAAGCATTGAGCAAACGACAGTCTACCCTATACCAACCTCAAGGCCTTCTCCCAAGGATACGCACAGCTTGGTGCCGCACGCGTTCTCTTTGGGGTGGCCCCTCTGAAACCGTAGGGCAAAAATAGCCCCTTTAGGCAATCCCGTTGTCTTTTGCTACGCGGAGCAAGGTGGGGGAACAAGCCTCCGTGACGAGCCTAGATGCTTACTCAGGGAATGGGTATACCGCCCCGCTTGCACAGGTGTGGGGCCGCCCACCCCCCATCCATAATTTCCATTCTGGAAAGGCCTGCCTGGCCTCACTAGCACCTTTGAACCTGCGACTCACACAGAATATTCTTGACCTCCCATCATTCTTCCACCTGCTTCATCAAATTCTTTTTAACAAAGGGCTTTGCTGGAAACAGATACACGCCATGTGATAGTCCCCATCCCGTCTACTTGGAAGGGAGGTAAGGCGTTGGGTATGAAGCTCACTTTTTCATTTGGCTGAATCCGCGTAGAAAAGCTAAGACTCCTATAAAGGAGTCATTCGTACGGCACCATTGCAAGGGCAGCGCTCTACCAACTGAGCTATACCCCCCAGTCAATAGGAAAAAATAGACAAAAGAATTTCTTTTTTTTCCTCCGGCCAAACAATTTTTCCAACTTTCAGTTGGAAAAAAGGGCTATTAACCACACAAATCGCGGATGGGCCATTCTGGATTTGAACCAGAGGCCTCGCCCGTGGAACTTCTCATTCTAAGAAAGTTCCTCAAGCACAACATACAGCTTCTCGCCGTACTGCGCTCTCTAGGTATCTATTCTATTCGAAATAGACTACCCTGACATCTTTTTTGGAAAGATCCATTTCCATTCATTCTCAATGTTTTAAGGAAAACGAAAACCTCCAAAGTGTGATGTCGCCGTCCCTTATTCAGAAAGGGATCCCGCAGTGAAAAGCCCATGGGAATGCAGCCGAGGGTATAGCCTGCCTGTAAAAAAAGAGTGGAGTGAGCCAAGAGATGACCATAGATCCTGGGACGGATAAGTAAGCCCGGGATTCTCAGCACCCATGTCCCGACATAGGGGAAAGAAGGAAAGAAAAGGTATGACTCTATTCTTTTTCTCATCTTATTTTTCAGTTTGCTATTCAATGTTTTGCATGCCCCGACTGCTCTGCTCTTGCGCCATGCTAGGGTCCCTAGGATCCTTGGCCCGGTCAGGCGCTGGCAAGGCCTCAAACCTTTTCTCAAAGGAAACTGAGATCCACCCTGGGCTCACCTCTTGCGGCGCACTTATCAGGGGCGCGCTCTAACCACTGAGCTAATAGCCCAAGTATTCTAACCAACCACGGGGATTGGCTTCAATCAATATTGTGATTGAGAAGATGTGTGAGAGAAGGGCGTGCTACCCGTGGGAGGGTTCTGATCGGCCTAGGATGAGGGTTTTGAATCCCAATGTCTCCCTAAGAAGGAGGTGATCCAGCCACACCTTCCAGTACGGCTACCTTGTTACGACTTCACTTTAGTCACCAGCCCTGCCTTTGGCATCCCCCTCCCTACGGGTTGGGGTAACGACTTGGGGCATGGCCGATTCCCATAGTGTGACGGGCGGTGTGTGCAAAGCCCGGGAACGGATTCACCACCGTATGGCTGACCGGTGATTACTAGCGATTCCTCCTTCATGTAGGCGGGTTGCAGCCTACAATCCGAACTGAGGCCGGGTTTACGAGGTCAGGCTGGCCCTTGCGGGGTCGCATCTCTTTGTCCCGGCCATTGTAGCACGTGTGTCGCCCAGGGCAAAAGGGGCATGTTGACTTGACCTCATCCCCACCTTCCTCCGGCTTAACACCGGCGGTCTCTCTAGGGTGCCGAATTGTGGGCAACTAGAGACGGGGGTTGCGCTCGTTGCGGGACTGAACCCAACATCTTACGACACGAGCTGACGACAGCCATGCACCACCTGTGTCCGCGCTCCCGAAGGCACCCCCCCCTCTCAGGGGGGTTCGCGGCATGTCAAGCCCTGGTAAGGTTCTTCGCGTTGCATCGAATTAAACCACATGCTCCACCGCTTGTGCGGGCTCCCGTCAATTCCTTTGAGTTTCACTCTTGCGAGCGTACTCCCCAGGCGGGATACTTCATGCGTTAGCTACAGCCCTGCCCGGGTCGATACGCGCAGGGCTTGGTATCCATCGTTTACGGCCAGGACTACTGGGGTATCTAATCCCATTCGCTCCCCTGGCTCTCGTCCCTGAGTGTCAGTCGCGAAATCAGGCCTAGCAGAGTGCCTTCGCCCTTGGCGTTCTTCCCGATCTCTACGCATTTCACCGCTCCACCGGGAATTCCCTCTGCCCCTACCGGACTCAAGCCCGGTGGTCTCCGCCGCCTGTCCAGGGTTGAGCCCCAGGTTTTGACAGCGGACTAACCGGGCCACCTGCGGACCCTTTACGCCCAATCATTCCGGATAACGCTCGCATCCCCCGTCTTACCGCGGCTGCTGGCACGGGGTTTAGCCGATGCTTAGTTCTTCAGGTACCGTCATCTATTCGTCTCTGATCTAAAGAAGTTTACGACCCATTGGGCCTTCATCCTCCACGCGGCATTGCCCCGTCAGGCTTTCGCCCATTGCGGAAGATTCCTCACTGCTGCCTCCCGTAGGAGTCTGGGCCGTGTCTCAGTCCCAGTGTGGCTGATCATCCTCTCAGACCAGCAACTGATCGTTGCCTTGGGAGGCCATTACCCCCCCAACTAGCTAATCAGACGCAAGCCCCTCCCTGGGCGGATCTCTCCTTTCCCTCCTCAGGATATGGGGTATTAGCAGCCGTTTCCAGCTGTTATCCCCCTCCCAGGGGCAGGTCCTTACGCGTTCCTCACCCGTCCGCCACTCCGCCATTCCTCGAGAGGCATGGCGCCGTGCAACTTGCATGTGTTAGGCAAACCGCTAGCGTTCATCCTGAGCCAGGATCAAACTCTCATAGAGAGCCACAGCCATTGGGCTCCCTTCCAATCTCTCGTTCCTCATGACTAGTTCCATATCATACCGCATAAAAGGCGCTAAGTCAAGTTGCTTCCCTCTTCATATGGAGCCATTTTTTTAGATGTATGAAGAAAAATAAGAGAAGAATGCTGTACACAAGTGAGAAAAGTCAAACAGTTCCCCAAACATTCACCCCAATTTCTTAATGTTTCTTAACGATTGTGTATTTTATCAATCGCATTTTTGTCCTTTTTACAAGCTTTTTCCTGATTGAGTGATATGTTTTTCTCTCTTTTTTTAGAATAGTCTTACGGCTGCAATACAGTCCCTCTCAACCACTCTGCCTCGTGGTTGAGCAAAAGTACAAACGAAGCGAAATGAAAAAAGAATAGTCAAAAAGTTTTAGTTTTTGCCGTTTTGTTGATCATTCTCTTTTTCTTTTTTACTGCCAAATGCATAATTTTTGGTTTGAGCTAAGCGGAGTTCTACCTTTTTAATGATATCCTCCCTAAAACTCGTAAAGTCCACCAGTCCTATACTAATATCAACCTCCAAATCTTCGAACGAGTACTCCAGACAAGTGTATTCCCCTATTACAGAACAGTTTGCAAAATGGGCCTCAGCTCTTTTTTTAGTTAGGTTAATTATAATAAAGACTCCCTTTGTCAGCTTACTAAAACCATAGATATATAAATAATCAAAGTCTTTCTTATTGAAGAGGTTCATTGGCTTTTTTTTTTTTTTATAGAGGATTGTACTTGTTTATCAAGAAAAAAGCAAATTTGCTCGCACAGAGAGAAGCGTGTTTTATTTCTAGGGGAATGAGGTGAGCATGAAAGGCCCTCCAAGATTCAGTACAAATGAAAGCTTAACTTAAAAGAGAGAAATCACAAGAAAAAAAAAGGGATTTCGAATCAGGAACTTGACCTAGGTTCGCAGAAATGGAAATGTATTCCTACTAGGCAGTTTCCATAAAATAAGAGGAAAGGTCAAGTGAAGGATTCTCCATAAAATATTTGAGTCATAAAGAAAAAAGGCATAAAAGGGAAAGACTTCCACCTCCGCACTGAATGAACCTTCGGTTAAGCATAAAAAATGAAATGTGTCTCAACTAAAGAGCCAACATAACTATTCTTATTATACACACCCCCAAGATTTAGGGTTAGGATCTGGGTCCATCAAAGAAGAGCAGGAAATTTTTCAATCTTTAAGATAAGAAATCCTCAAAAGATGAGGAGGTACCCCAGGAAACCTATAAAATATTTCATCTCTAACCTTTTGGAATAACTCTAAACGAAGAAAAAACATATGAAGATAAAAATTTTGATTATGAGATCTACTTCTCAAAGACTCCTGAAAAACAATGGCTTTTCTATAGGAAAAAGAGGAAAAAAGCTGTTTATTGATAAAAATGAGCATGAAGATAGAATAGGAAACATCACAAAGAGGGGATTGAAGGGAACAAACATTCCGTAAAACAACTGAAATCCAACAAACTTGTGAATGATAGGGTTTGATAAAAGGAGAATGAATCGAATAACAAAACATTCTCATCATAAATGGAGTGTAACGTATACATGAGGCAAAGAAAATAGGGTTTTCTATTAGAAAGAAAAAAGAAGTGGAAAGATGGAGCAAATGAAGAGAGTGAAGATTGAGGGAGTGGGTGGAAAGAGCTAATGAGTTTAGTAGGACAAGGTTAGGAAGTTTAAAAAAAGAAGAATGTACAAGGAGGAAAAGAGAAGGACTCAAATAGGTATAAGGAGAATAGGTGGGTAAAATGGGTTCAATTGGCTCAATTCTTTAAAGCAAAAGAATAGGAGAATGAGAGAGGTTCAAGGGTTAAGTGAGTGAAGTGAGTAAAGAATTGAAAAGAGATAAGAGAAGTAACGAGGTTCTAATGGGTTCAGTAAAAGAAAGATGTTCGAAAGAAAGAGAATGATAAAGAAAAATATGATCAGAAAAGGCTTAAGGCTTCTACTTGTAATATGGTATAGCAACAATCTTTCTTTTTCTTTCATATACATTGCAAGAAACTTTCAATGAGCTTAGGAGTATGAAAGAAATAAAAAAAGAATAAGAAAATGGGATCAGGATTTTTATTCATTATTCATATAGATATGAATCTTAATACTATTCGAATAATAATAACTTGATTGATGATTTTATTGAATGATTCAATATTCCCGTGAATTGAATCATTATTCATAATATTGAATAGAACTCGATTCGATTGAATTTGATTTCTTCTATTCTTTTCTTTATTCTCTTATTCTAGAATTCATTGAAAAGTCTATGTGTTTTCTTGATACATATGAAAAGTTCCGTAATCAATTGCCAACTCCATTGGATCAATTGCTTGAGAGTTTCATTTATGAGCAAGTCAATCAAATCGATTGCAAAGGTGATTGAAATCAATTTGCAGTTGAGTTCGGTGGGTTGACTTATCAGTTTTCTTTTCTCTATTTTTGCACTGCACTCCTTATAAATAGATTCTATAACCCTAGTTATAAACCGCCATTGGCGGGTGGTTTTAGGAAGATAAAACCTTTCCATCAGCGTTCTTTTCTTTTAAGCCTATATTCTATTTCTTTTTCAGACGTCTGTTGTATTATAAAAAAAAGCCTTAGACTGAAATCTATCGAAGTTTTTCGAATATTTTCTCCACATTCCTTTCAACATCAACCATAAAATAGGGTGAAGTCACACAAACTCCCATACAAATAGAATCATTCACTGTCGGTGAGTGAATCCCTTCTCGATCTGAAAAAGCTTGCAATCTTTCTTGAGTAAAACGTGAAAATGATTGACTAGATATTTGCAAGGTTTGATTTCGGATATCTTGACGATCCATTTTGAAAACCCTTGCACGCAACAATTTTTTCTCAATCTTTCCCATCCACTCTCTTCTTCAATGAACATCCGGTTCGAACACTTCTTTGAACTTTGAAATAGATTCCATTTTGGTTCACCGAATTTGATTTAGGTTTGGAAACTTAACCCCACCCAACTTTTTAACAGGCCCAGTAACAAATGACATAGCAATTTTTTTTACTATTTTTTTAATGACAAAAACAATTGCAAGGTTTGCGTTTAATCCATTGACCTGGACACCAACAAATATATCCTGGTGCTAAAACAGTTGCAAGTCAACAGCCATATGAAGCAAACTTTTATACATCTATTCTCATACATATTTCACATGATCCCGACATGCACACAGTACAAGCGGGATCAAAAATGTTTTTGGGGAAACACAAAAGAAGGCCTAAAGAGCAGGGATTCAATAAAAACGACTAGTCCAGTTCAAAGAGATCGGTTTGGACGCTTTTTTGTGGCAATATTTCTTTTTTATGTTGAGTTTTCACTCAATTTTATTCTCCCGTCTGTTTTTACGAGCTGTTTGATCTTTCCAACGCTCTGCGATTATACTCGCAGCGACCTTTTTCCCTGTTCGTTCGACGCCTGCTTCTAGCTCTTCTTGCCATTGGGGAGCCTGGCAATGAAGAATCCCAGTTTCGATAGGTGCCTGTAATTCTTTGAAGATATCATGCGTCGTTCTACTCATATGGTTTAGTCTACCTGTAGTGTAAGAAACATTGAGTGTCCCATCAATGTTCAAGTAACCTATTCTCTTTTTATATTGAATCTCTCTCTTACAGGTGTCTTCAATCTGCAACAACTGATCAACTAATAGCCAGCGTAGGTGTGCTATGATGCGATTCTTATCGCTTCGAAGTGGTACCATAGGGGAGGGTATAGCTATAAGTGTGCAAACAGAGATATGCTCTTGGGCTATCCGGGGGCTTACACCACCTCGCTTTGAAAGCGTTTTTACTGCTTGTTTTATCACACCTGGTAAGGCTTTAGTGGATGCTTCTAGGCTCTGGTTCTCGATATCTTTACGTTGGACCTCTAAATTTTATTTTGCAACGATTTCATTTTTATCTTTTTTGTTCCTTTTTCACAACGTAAAACATCGAATTGAAACATTTTTTGCCTATTTGCTAAGATTTCTAAGTATTGTAATTCAAGGTTATTCATTTCTTTTTTGCCTGGGATTTGGATTTGAAAATACTTGTTTACTACCCCAGCTACAACAGCGCGGACAGTTTCTTTTCCTTGCTCTTCGTCTTCGCGTGCTTGAGCATGATTTTCCGGTGGGTTCCAATGGTCAAAATTGAAACAAGATTCTTTCTTTTTATTGGGCGGGTCAAAAGAAAGAGAATTTTTTATAGGAGTTTTACAATTCGAGGATAGAGATTGAGTGTATTGAAAGTTTTGTTTTTGAATCAATGGATCGTGAATAGGCCTTCATTTCTTGTCTTCAATATAACGTACATACGAAATAGGTGGCTTTATATGAGGGAAAGCCCAAGTCATTAGATCCTCCTTTCTTTTAACATTTTCTTATACAAGCAAGGTAATAAAAGAATAACTTCAAAGAAATAGGTTTGATGGCAATGGGACTGATTCATTGATTTAGTTGTATAATAGTATAATAAGATCAAAAGCCGAGATAGCTCAGATGGTAGAGCATGGGACTGAAAATCCCCGTGTCACCAGTTCAATCCTGGTTCTCGGCATACAAACAAGGTTTTAGAAATTCTAGAAAGTATATGTTTTTTTATTTTGCATCTTCATAATCAAAAGAATTGTTGATTTTATGTCATGCAAGTTTCTTAAAAAAATGAAGGTTTCATTGAAAATACGGACGCCAACTTCTTATTTTTCAAAGCCTGCAAAGCTAGCGTTTGAAACCCGTTTCCACAGGCACTCCTAAGAATTGCGCAAGCTCTGCAGCCTCGTCCTCTGCTTCTTGAGAACTACCACCCCGAGCAAGCTCTCCAAGAGGAACAGATACCCTATCCCTACGCTTAAGATAAGCCAAAGAAAAGGGCCAAAAGCCTCCTCGACTCTCTATCTGCACAGCTTCTATTTCTTGCAACTGACAGGCGAAATGGATCCGTCTATTGATTCCTGGAAAGCCCCATCGGAATATTGAGATGCGGCCCCGTTGGCAGTCAAATTCGTTCATGCCTCCTCCTATATTCCACCATACAACAACCCATAAATAAAGTCCTAAAAACAAAGCAAAAATCCCGTAAAATCCCATAACCAATCCCTGAGGTAAAAAAGTCAAAGGAGCTTTTGAAAGCATAAACAAAACTGGTTGACCTAAATAGGTTGCTATGCCAATGGTCAAAAAACATCCTCCTCCTAAGCACATCAACCAAGCTAAAACGACATTCTCTTTCGCCCTTGACCCGAAAATAATATCCCGTCGTACCCCTTGAACAAGCTGTTGTTCCATATGAACCTTCATTTTTGATATTTACAAAGCCGCACCAAAAAAAAAGATGCGGCCTTGTACTGCTTATACTACCTCATCCCCTTCAATGAAAAGAAAAAGAGTTGCCATAGCAAGAGCAGGAAAAATAAGCCCCACAAGAGGCACAAGCACAGGAAAGAGATAGGATGCAGTCATAAGCCTCTTCTTTTTCGCGCAAGAGAACCGCTCTAGGCCCTTGCGATAAATAGGGTCTTGGTGTAGAGCATAATTCAGGGCAAGGCCACGGTTGACCTTTTTGTCACCCCATCAAGCAATAAGTGTACCATGAGAAAGGAGAAAGCTTTTTATGATTCCATTGACAAGATCATTTCAATTTGAATCTCTTTGATTGTTTTGAAAAACAAATGACGCAATCTATTGCTTTTTATAACTGTACACGAAAGGATACTATCGCAAAAAAGCCAACTTACAGAACTGATCAGCTCAAAACTACCAAGTTTTGATTGAGTTAGAAAGAGAATATTCAATTCTACTTTTTCTTGTTTTTTGAAACAATTTTTGCGTCATATCTTTCTTTCTCTCTCTTTATAGCTGTTGCTTCTGATAATAAGCCATGATACAATAAAAGAACGTTTCGTTTTTGAAACAGCTAAAAGCAGAGAGATTTTTATTCATTTCTCTTTTTTTCAAACAAGTCTATAAAACATATTGATATGCACTTTTTTGTTATATTGGCAGTTTTCCTACCTATCTATTGATAAAGGACTTTTTGTTGTATTTATGGACGAAAGAATAAAAACAAGAATTATTGAACCGATTCTTTTGTGCACATTGACTTTACTGCTTGAACAATTTGTCCTGGCTGAACAACAGTCATGTCTTCAAGCAGACCACTGTAAGGAGTGGGGACATCTTGAGATGACAAACAAACAACTGGTCCGTCTAATTCATCAAATAAATATTCCATAATGCTAGCACGTAGGGTTGCACCAATTCCTCCCGTACGCATACACTCTTCTACAATGATAGCACGATGCGTTTTTTGAATTGATCGCGCGATGGTACCCATATCTAATGGCTTTAACGATACTAGATCAATGACTTCGGATCGTATCCCTGACTTACCAGTATTCGTGCTGCTTGGATCACATAGTGTCTCATACGAGAGTAAGTCAAGATAGTCACGTCGTTCCTTCACGGACTACTTCCGCTCTTTCCAAACTCGACAAATTGTCTCCAGTTGGGATAGGCTGTTTAATGTTATACAAGAGCACATGTTCGAAAAAAAGAACGGGGTTTTGACTTCGGATTGCAGACTTTAATAACCCTTTCCCATTCACAGGAGTCGAGCAAGCAACCATTTGTAAGCCAGGCACGGATTGAAAGTAAGATTCTAACCGCTGAGAATGCTCTGCACCAGTTGCCTTCCTACTCCGCCAGGGCCTCGAATGACTAAAGGTGTGGTAAAGTTCCCACCTGAAGTGTAGTGCAACATACCTGCATTGTTTGCAATTTGGTTGAAAGCAAGCAGTAAAAAGCCCATATTCATCCCTCAACAATGGACGAAGGCCCGTCATTGCTGCACCAATTGCTAACCCAGTAAAACTATTTCTGCGATTGGAGTATCCAACAATCGCCAATCACCGTACTTATCTGCTAATCCTTTTGTTACTTTGTACGAACCCCCGTAGTGGCCCACGTCTTCTCCCATCACAAAGACTCGGCAATCTCTCTCCATTTCTTCCAATATAGCTTCCCGTAGAGCCTCAAAGAGTAATAACTGAGCCATTGCATACAAATGACCAACAAAAAGGTAACAGGATTTCGAACACCATTATAACTGAATCAAACAACTTGAGCTATTTCAAGAAAGATTAGATGGATGCAGAGATTGAAAAAGCCATAAAAGATTTTGATAGTAAAATCAAATGAAATATATATCAGTCAAGAAGGAAGCTTCTAATCATTGCCTATTCGCTTTTTTTGCTTTGAATTCTCTCGTTTTTTTTTTCAAACAATATTTGAAAAAGAATCATATTGAGTAAAATACCTTCGAGCTTGCACCCATGATGCTTTTTCTATCTTTTCTAGATTGATTTTTACTTTGGTATGCGAATTGACTGGATGAGTGATTGCAAGATCTTTGCCATACTTTATAAAGATTTGCCTTGCTGTAGTTCGATGCTTATGAGCAAGAGTTTTAGCGCATGAGATATATAGAGTGTGCTTTATTCGCTGTAAAATATCTTGATTCAAAGCTGGACCCCAATAACACCCAATTTGAGATATAATATTATTAAAAGTAGAAACAATCAACCAATTGTGTTCTGATGCCCATTCTTTCTTTGGCATCGGCTGGCCAGACTTATCGCAAAACCCTTCTAAACTTAGACTCGTAAGCATCTTTTCCAAAGGCAACTCAAATTGCAAATCGAAACGATTATTGAGTAGTATCCTATAACCTGCAAAAAAAACAGAGTTGGCATAAAGATTGATAACTTTTGCCTTGTTCACCTCAGATCTTAGCATTAATCGTTCGTTCAAAAACTGATGGACTTGAAGAAATAAAACTTTTATAAGCGAAATAGGCCCATTTGTTCCAATCATCCAGCTGCCTGCATGCCGCACATATACTATCTTTGTTACAAAATGCTTGACGAGGTTTTTTTCTCTTGTATTGAGATTTCTTGACGAATGTTGTAATATAGATGGTATCAATTGAAATTCTATTTTTTTGTTCCCATGTTGTATCCAAAACAAAAGCATATCAAGTTCATACAAATATATATTATTGAAAAAAATAGAAAATCGAGTGATTGCTATCTGAAACCAATAAGGAGATGAATTGACTTGTTTCGTATTCAATATTGAAATCAATATACGCAAAAAAAAAGGATCTTGCACCCGTTTTTGAAACAAGTTTGTGAAATTTTGCAAGAGTCCTTGGCAATTTTGAAAATCTGCTTGAAGAATCCATTTCACACTTTTCCAATTTTTACCTATGCGTTCAAATAGGATATGAGGATTGAAATTTTCTTGATTTTTAAAAAAAAATGATCGAGAAAAAGACTTGTAGTATAGATCAAAAATGATAAGAATTGTTTCACACAGTAAATATTTTTGTCTATAAGTTTGGTGATTCTTTGTATTCGATAAATTGAATTTTTTAATCAATTCAATTTGATTAAAAGTGTTATTATTGAGAATAACAGATTGCTCATCAATTCTGTTTTTGTAAAAGCAATGATTCTTTTCTTGTACGAAAAGCCATAAATCTTCCTTACAGAGCAAAGTATAAGAATCTTTATCAAAAAGTCTTTGATAATGTTTATTTTGAAGGCGCATTCTATCAAGTTTTTTAAGTGCACTCATTTTTTGACGAATCTAAGTTATTTGATAATCTGCACTCTATTCACCATTTGTGTTCTTGGATAAGTGCTATTTAGCATCCAAAAAAACAACCTTTTTCAATCTTCATTCAAAAAGGTTTGATTCGTTTGTGAACTCTTCTGTCGTAAGTTAACCTTCATTTGAGGTTTCAATACCGAAATGTGGCTTTCTTTTGACAGCATAACTGATTGAACTTCTTGGCAATTGTGGAGACCGTAGACCTCTTTTTTGATACTTTTAGCCGTTTGAATGGCTTTCCCGCAGTATGCAACCTCTTTTCTCAATGAAAGAGCATTTCAATGCACGAGATAAACATTGAAAGATACTACAAATGTTTTTTGTAAAAAAACACGCAAGCGTCCCAAGTCTCAGGTTGTATCTAAGATTCAAGTTGTCTAACTTTAGTCGTATCTCCCTACCTTTGCAGAGATCTTCAAAACATAATAAAGTTTGTTCTCTGACTTTCACCATGCTTCAGTCCCTTACTAAGTTCATTCAGCCTAGCCCAACAAAAAACGTATGTTGAAACAGTCTGATATTCACTTATTAAACAAAGACCTCCTGGTCCTTGTCTTCCGGTCAGGTGTTAGGCTTATGCATATTGGTTGCAATGCAAGCTAGGTTCGCCTAGCAGCGCCAAGAAGAGATTCAGTTCGCACTCTCGTAAGGGCCGCCGTTGTAAAGCCATTCATCAAGGGAAGCAGCCTCCCAGATAGGGTAGAAGTGAAGACCAATGGCAGCAGAGGTAGGGATAATAGCACCAGAGATGATGTTGTTCCCATACAGCAAAGAGCCAGAAACAGGCTCACGGATACCATCGATGTCCACAGGAGGAGCAGCGATGAAGGCAATAATAAACACGGAGGTTGCAGTCAATAGGGTAGGGATCATTAGAACACCAAACCAACCGATGTAAAGGCGGTTTTCAGTGCTGGTAACCCATTCGCAGAAGCGGCCCCATAGGCTAGCGCTTTCACGTCTCTCTAGAGTAGCGGTCATAGTATTCTTGGTTTGTAAGGGTATGAGGGTTGCACCCAGGCTTTTTCACAACCTGTTACTGTTCAGTATAGCCTCTCTACCCCAAAGTGTCAACCTCAGATTTTTTCCACAAAACATATAGATTCGATATAAAATCTCTAAAAACTCCATTTTTCAAACAAAGGATTTCAAATTGCAGGGATTCTTCGCGATTTGGCAAACTGATAAGCCTAATCCTCATTTGCATTGCGGAAGGGTCTCTGATCTTTAATAAATATCAAACATCATCAAACCAAGAGCAGTTTATTTTTTTGCTTGATCGTACTTCTATAAGTTGAAAAAGCTCGAAAGAAAAAAACGCATTGAATTGGGCTAAATCAAGCTTATAATTCTTTCAAAAAATCTTTTTCAACTTATAGAAGGTTCAGCCCGTTGCATCCTGATGCAACTTCCGCCATTCACTCAAACATATAAACACAAATGATACTTTTTTGACTTCCAAAACTCATCCCAAGCCAACGGAAAAGCTTTATTTGTTTTATTTGATTGCGAATCCGAGTCAATATATAGCCAACCATCATCTGCTTTGTAAACAGTGGCTCAGCAGTTGAGTATGATAACTTTGAAAAACAAAAATCTTGCAAAAAAGAAGGCCCTAAAGATAGGAAAGTCCGAAGAAATCAAGAACTTTGGATCCCATAGAAATAAAAACAAAATAGTAAAAAGATTCGTATGAAAAAAGTAAGAAGTCCCTTGATAAAAAGCAGCCCGCAAATATTCAACTTCGTAATGACTGCATAGTTCTTGGAGAATCGAAAATCGGGAAAAGCTGACGCCTAACTCTAATTCTACGTGGATCATATCTCGATATATTGTTTTATCGATAGGCAATTGTCAACCCAATTCTTTCAAAAAGTGAAAAAGTTTTCTCTTAAAAAAAAACCTCATCCTATCACTTAGGATAGGAGAGGATAATCGACTGTCATGGACTACCAACTTGACTTGGTCACACCAGGAAGATTCCCTAAATGTGCCATCTTACGAAGTACATGCCTAGAAACTCCAAAGTCCCGATAATAACCCCTTGCACGCCCTGTAATGAAACAACGGCGACGTAAGCGACTTGGGGAGCTATCGCGTGGAAGTGCTAACAGAGACTTGTAAAGCTCCCAACGTTTTTCAAGTGTTATTTCGTGCCGAACCTTTTGCAAAAGGAGATGTCGTTGTGATCGGTGCTTTGCAATAAGAAGTTCTCGTTTCTTATCTCTCTGGACAAGGCTTTTTTTCGCCATGTTAGTGATTCAAGTAAAAAAGTGAATGGGAAGAGGTGATTGAAAGAAAGCGAATTCGCTTTGCCGCCTCTTTCGAAAGAGGCGGAACAAATCAAATTCCCTTTTAGCCAAACTTGCCAGAGGTTGAAGCAATCAAGAAAGCAGCATATGTAAAGATATAGCCTACTGAGAAATGCGCAAGCCCAACAAGCCTAGCTTGAACAATAGAGAGAGCAACAGGCTTATCTTTCCATCGCACAAGATTTGCAAGGGGAGTACGCTCATGAGCCCATGCAAGAGTTTCAATGAGTTCTTGCCAATAGCCACGCCATGAGATCAAGAACATAAATCCAGTAGCCCAAACAAGGTGTCCAAAAAGAAACATCCATGCCCAAACAGAAAGGCTATTCATTCCAAAAGGATTGTAGCCATTAATCAATTGAGAGGAATTCAGCCAAAGGTAATCTCTAAGCCATCCCATCAAATAAGTGGAAGACTCATTAAACTGTGCTACATTGCCTTGCCAAAGAGTCAGGTGCTTCCAATGCCAGTAAAAAGTGACCCAACCAATGGTATTGAGCATCCAAAAAACAGCCAGATAAAAAGCATCCCAAGCAGAGATATCACAAGTACCACCTCGTCCTGGCCCATCACAAGGGAAGCTATAACCGAATTCTTTCTTATCAGGCATGAGCTTGGATCCACGGGCATCTAAAGCACCTTTTACAAGAATGAGAGTTGTTGTATGAAGGCCCAAAGCAATCGCATGGTGAACTAAGAAATCGCCTGGCCCAATTGTAAGAAAAAGAGAATTCCCATTACTGTTGATGGCTTCAAGCCAACCTGGTAGCCAGAGGCTCTGTCCTGCGGACAAAGCGGGACTTTGAGAAGAGGAAAGAAGAACATCAAAGCCATAAAGTGCCTTGCCATGAGCTGCTTGGATCCATTGTGCAAAGACTGGCTCAATAAGGATTTGTTTCTCAGGAGTTCCAAAAGCTTGCATCACGTCATTGTGCACATAAAGGCCAAGAGTATGAAAGCCAAGAAAGAGACTGGCCCAGCTTAGATGCGAAATAATTGCCTCTTTATGCTCCAGCATCCGAGCCAACACATTGTCTTTATTCTGTTCAGGGCTATAGTCTCGAATAAAGAAAATGGCGCCATGGGCAAAAGCTCCTACCATCAAGAACCCTGCAATGTATTGATGGTGAGTATACAAAGCTGCTTGAGTCGTAAAGTCTTGTGCTAGAAAAGCATAAGCGGGCAGAGAGTAGGTATGCTGAGCAACAAGAGAGGTGATAACGCCCAAGGAGGCTAAAGCAAGCCCTAGTTGAAAATGAAGAGAATTGTTTAATGTATCAAACAGACCTTGATGCCCACGGCCTAGACCTCCGGCTGGGGGACGATGTGCTTCAAGGATCTGCCTCATGCTGTGGCCAATCCCAAAGTTGGTTCGATACATGTGTCCAGCAAGAATAAAGAGCACAGCAATTGCTAGGTGATGATGAGCAATATCTGTAAGCCAAAGGCTTTGAGACTGTGGATGAAACCTCCAAGAAAAGTCAGTAAGGCTGTGCCTGCCCCTTGGCTAGAGCCAAAGAGATGCTCAGCAGAGTCGGGAGATTGGGCGTAGGCAGCCCAGTTTCCAGCAAAGAATGGTGCTAATCCTGCTGGATGAGGAGGAGTTGTAAGGAAGTTCTCCCAACCTACATGCTGTCCTCTAGACTCAGGGATCGCCACATGCACCAAGTGTCCGGACCAAGCTAAAGAGCTTACACCAAAGAGGCCTGCTAAGTGGTGATTCAGCCTAGACTCAGCATTTTTAAACCAAGAAACACTAGGACTCCAGCGTGGCTGAAGATGAAGCCAGCCGCCTAAGAGTGCAATGGCGGCGAGGCCAAGCAAAAAGAGAGCACCTGTATAGAGTTCTAAGTTGGTTCGAAGCCCAATGGTGTACCACCATTGATAAACGCCTGAATATGCTATATTCACAGGGCCTGAAGCTCCCCCTCTTGTGAAGGCTTCAACGGCAGGTTGACCGAAATGAGGATCCCAAATTGCATGGGCAATTGGACGAACATGAAGTGGATCTCGTCCCCAGGCTTCAAAATTGCCCTGCCAGGCAACATGAAACAGATTCCCAGAGGTCCACAAAAAGATGATCGCTAGTTGACCGAAATGGGAAGCAAATACTTTTTGGTAAAGGCTTTCCTCTGTAATCCCATCATGACTTTCAAAATCATGGGCAGTAGCAATACCAAACCAAATACGACGGGTGGTGGGGTCCTGGGCTAGACCCTGACTGAACGTTGGAAATCTTGCTGCCATAGTGCTTATTCGCTCCTCCTATCCACTATCCAACTGCAATAATCCGTGCAAGGAAGAAGGCCCATGTTGTAGCAATTCCTCCTAACAAATAATGAGCAACCCCAACGGCTCGGCCTTGCACAATACTCAAGGCTCTTGGCTGAATGGACGGGGCCACTCTCAGCTTGTTATGAGCCCATAGAATGGATTCAATCAGCTCTTGCCAATAACCACGTCCACTGAATAGGAACATCAGGCTAAATGCCCATACAAAGTGAGCCCCCAAGAAGAGAAGACCATAGGCGGAGAGAGAAGACCCATAGGACTGAATCACCTGGGAAGCTTGGGCCCATAAGAAATCACGAAGCCATCCATTGATAGTGATTGCGCTTTGAGCAAAATTCCCGCCCGTAATATGGGAGACACCCTGAGGGGTGACTGCTCCCCACACATCTGATTGAAGTTTCCAGCTGAAGTGAAAGATTGCGACCGAGATTGAATTGTACATCCAGAACAAACCAAGAAATACGTGATCCCAACCAGAGACTTGACAAGTGCCTCCACGGCCTGGACCATCACAAGGGAATCGAAAGCCTAGATTTGCCTTGTCTGGAATGAGACGCGAACTACGGGCAAACAATACGCCTTTTAGCAAGATAAGCACAGTGACGTGGATAGTAAAAGCATGAATATGATGCACAAGGAAGTCTGCGGTGCCTAGAGGGATTGGGGTCATAGCAACCTTTCCTCCCACCGCGACCAATCCTTCTCCCCAAGTTAGGCTCGTACTTGCTCCTGCGTTTGGAGCAGTCAAACCTGGGGCTAAGCTATGGATACGTTGGACCCATTGAGCCAGCACAGGTTGTAACTGAATGCCTGTATCTGAGAACATGTCTTGAGGACGTCCCAGAGCACTCATCGTATCATTGTGGATATAGAGACCAAAGCTATGGAAACCAAGAAAGATACATACCCAGTTTAGATGCGAAATAATAGCATCTCTATGACGAATGACTCGATCTAACAAATTATTATAATGAGTTGCAGGGTCATAGTCGCGCACCATAAAGATAGCAGCATGAGCTGCTGCACCAACAATGCAAAATCCACCAATCCACGTGTGATGAGTGAATAAAGAGAGTTGAGTTGGGTAATCGGTTGCGAGATAGGGATAAGGGGGCATCGAGTACATGTGATGAGCCACAATAATGCTCAGCGAACCCAACAATGCTAAGTTGATTGCTAACTGTGCGTGCCAGCTGGTGGTTAACGTTTCGTACAACCCACGATGGCCCTCTCCAGTAAGAGGTCCTCGATGCGCCTCTAAGATTTGGCGAGTGCTATGGCCTATGCCCCAATTTGTCCGGTACATATGCCCAGCTACCAAAAAGAGCACGGCAATTGCCAAGTGATGGTGCGCTGTATCTGTAAGCCACAACCCACCCGTTACTGGATTCAATCCACCACGGAAGGTTAAGAAGTCAGAATAACTTGCCCAATCTAAGGTAAAGAAAGGAGAGAGACCTTTCTCAAAGCTTGGGAATAAAGATGCCATTAAGCTTCTGTTCAGCAAGAATTCGTGAGGAAGAGGAATCTCTTTCGGATCCACACCAGCGTCGAGCAGCTTGTTGACTGGTAATGAGATGTGGACTTGGTGACCGGCCCATGATAAAGAACCAAGACCTAGAAGTCCTGCCAAATGGTGATTGAGCATTGACTCAACATTTTGGAACCATTCCAAACGTGGTGCTGACTTATGATAGTGGAACCAGCCTGCAAAGAGCATCAAAGCTGCCATTACGAGCCCGCCAATCGCTGTTGCATAGAGCTGAAGCTCAGTAGTAATCCCACTTGCACGCCATAATTGAAAAAACCCAGAGGTGATCTGAATGCCTTGAAAACCCCCCCTACATCCCCGTTTAAGATCTCTTGACCTACAATTGGCCATACAACTTGAGCACTCGGCTTAATATGAGTCGGATCACTTAACCATGCTTCATAATTCGAAAAACGAGCCCCATGGAAGTACATCCCACTCAGCCATAGAAAGATTACTGATAATTGACCAAAGTGAGCACTAAACACCTTTCGTGAGATGTCTTCAAGATCACTTGTCTGGCTGTCAAAGTCATGAGCATCTGCATGCAGATTCCAGATCCATGTCGTTGTAGCAGGACCTTTTGAGAGAGTCCGAGAGAAATGGCCTGGTTTTGCCCATCGCTCAAAGGATGTCTTTACCGGATCTCGTTCCACTACAACTCTTACTTCTTGTTTTGGAGGGCTTATTGTCATCGAGATTTCTCCTCTCTTCAGACCACACAAACAAACACGCGGCTTGCATTCAATCCATTGACCCTGACACCAACACAGACAGCAAACACACACAGTCTTTGCCGATCCGATAGCCTGGTGCTAGAACAGTTGCCAGTCAGCAGTCATCTGAAGCAAGCCCGCACACATCTATTATCGCACATCTCGAGCATGATGCCTACATCCACACAGTGCAACCGGGACCAAAACATATCTAGTTCAAAATATTATCGCTCATATATCCTTACCCGACTGCTCGCAATACCATGTTTTTCAATAATGTTAGCTATACACTTGGTTATATCAGTGTCAGCGATCTTTGTTGCCTCCTCTTTCTTATATTGCTTTGTGCCCTCTTCAACGCTTTTTGCAATGATTACTGACTCTTCTTCTTTCCAATAATTAGTATCTTCTATTGTTGACGGAAATCTTCTACCAATAGTATTTATAAAAAGCGATACGTAAGGCAACGCATAAGCAAAAATCTTCATGTTTGCGAGACAAAACTCAATATCATCAGTATGAAAAGAAGAATCTTTCAACATCATGCTATCTTGAAGCTTCCAACATGTATCTTGCGTAAGCAACGCTGCGTGGTCAAGCACACCTTCTCTCGCATAGTCAATTCCTTTATATAATCGATTTTGAAAATCGAAGTCCGCAAGATAGGCACTTGCAAGGGCAAGGTTGTTCAGCGGGTAGAGAATTCCCTTTTTATATGTATGTTCTATTATGTGAATTTTTTCGATTGGATAAATTTTTAATAGAGCATTCAAGCGATGGAAGGTACCCATATCCTCTTCCGCTAGACTTACTTCATCGTCACCATGTGCTTGTTGGATTATAGATTTCAAAATTGGGTCTTTTTGAATACCATTAATACGAGTTAACTGCCGCTGTTTATAGTTATCAATCATATACATAACTGAACTTCACCCATAATTGAATTTTTTAAACTCCCATCAATTTAAAAATAGTAAAAAAAAAGACATAACTTGATGCTAGAACAGTGGCAAGTCAGCAGTTCTCTGAAGCAAGACCGCACACATCTATTCTCGCACATCTTGAGCATGATCCCAACATATACACAGTGCAGCCAGTCTCGCACATCTTGAGAATGATCCCAACATATACACAGTGCAGCCGGGACCAAACCATATCTATTTCAAATGTTGAAGAAGAACACCAACTTCGACACCAGTTCTATACGCTTAATTATAATAATTAAGGTAAATATACAAAATTGCTTTCATCAGTACTGCTTGCAGAAGCAGCAGTAGAAGAAGCGTCGATTAGACAAGCCAGCTTATGCCTATTACGTGGCTTTTTGGGCTTCCGTCCCGTAAAATCCTCATAACTTTTAGCATAAGACACTTGCTCTGGGTTTTTTTGGTTGTAATATCCTACCAAACTCTCATTCTCGTTGTTTAAAAATTCCATTGCCTCAGCCTCAGCTTCTTTTACGAGGCGAACTGAATTACTTTTATAAATTTCGCATGCGTTTCTATACTGTTCCCTATTTTTCCAAAAGTTTTGCTCAGGACGTTTTTTACGTTTTAACAAAAATTCCTTCGTTTTAGAGAAGCGATCTTTTTTCTGCTCTAGAAAGAAAGAAAATAAATCAGTTTCTTCTCCCTCCTCTTGAGTTCCCTCCTCTTGAGTTCTTTTCTCTTTAGAATTTAGAATATTTAACTTATCCGAAAAAATGGTTTCAATTTTCGCCCGTTGGTCACCTAAATACATGGGGGCGTAGCTATATACTTGAAGAGATAAATAACAAGGTGGGCTCCCTAAATAACAAGGTGGGCTCCCACGGAAATCAATTTGTAATGCGTATATATCGTCTGCGAGCAAAACTTTTAGATGAAACCACACTCTTTCTTTGGCTTGTTGAATTAGAATGTATCGTTCTCTTATATGGCTAGGCCATTTGCCTGAATCGGGAAAAGCTGACAAGCCGTATTTATATTTATCAGCAGTCAAATACCTATATGTGAATTGATTTATAGGTGAATCTCTTTTTTTGAAGTCCTCGGTAAGAAGGGCCTCTGCGGCGGAGAATGTTTGAACAATCAGCATATTCTTCGCTTCGTTTGAAAAGTCTGTTTTCTCCGTTACATCCCTGTAACGGGAGAAAGTATCCAAGCCATCCTGCAAATCTATAAATTCTTTGTCAATATTTAGTCTGCAGTCAATCAATTCGTTGGCGGTCTTTTTATAAAGCCTTCTGATATCGGGGTCTGTTAAAATCTCATTTATATTAACTATCATAATATCTTTTTCCAAAACTTTTTTAGCCATTTCTTGTACTTCTTTTATGACTGGTATTGCCAATTGACCAACCTCAGCTTCTATTGGAACTGATCTTTCAGACCCAGCAGCCCGAATGGTTACCGAGTTATTTCCAGGGTTTTTTTTTTTCTTTTGTAGAAGAATGTCCCAGAACCAAAAGCGATTGAAGAGAGTGAAAGTTCTGCTCGTAGCAGAACGAGGCATGTTTGGGGGAACATTTTGAGAACGGAGTCCTGAGCTTGGACTAACAATCGATGGACGGTTAGAACCATACATTTCTATTTCTTGCGAACGAGAAGATACAGCGGAAATAGTGGGACTTTTATGCGCCGAAGCGCTTAATAACAGCATGAGATCTTTGAGGAGCGATCAACAGAGCAAAAATGACTGTTGCAATAACTGATAGGGATAGACCCACGCCAACCGAACCTAAAGCTTTGAAAAACAATTCGAATGTTTTTGAATTTTTTTCTCTTTCAAGATGTTCTTTTTCATCTAAAAGAATGTCTTGAGTGGCATCATCTGAACTAATATCATCTGAACTAATATTAGTGTTCTCGTCAGTGGTAAAGGTCATAAGTTTAAGAAAATATTTTAAAATACTGGTTCGCATTATACCATCGTATAATGAAGTTGTCAAGCAAAGTCACATCCTAATTAGCACAACGCACAGCTCACACAGTTCATTTTGAAGCAAAGTCAAGCCCTATAAGGGGAAAGGAAAGAAATAATAGACCTCTTCTAAAAGTAAAAGTAAAAAAACAATTCTTTTTTGATTGAAAAAGACTCTTATCGAACCTCGAGAAGGGTCCACTCAACACATCAATCAATTCAGTTTTTTTACTTCTTCTTCAAGGTATTGAGGTTTTTCTATTTTAGTATAGCATAACTTGAACCAAGTGTCAACTCCTTGTCTTTTTTTCACTCCATCACTCCGATAAAAACACAATTAGACTTTTTTGACTTTTGATAAACAAATAAACAAGTTTCTTATGAAGAATCTTCTTAACATTTTAATAAATGTTATTATGAATAGAAAAAAAACTATGAGTTTCGCTACAATTTTGATAATGGGTCTTACTGCAACAAACGCACGAGTCCAATTTAAAGGTCTTGTTCGAAAGAGTCAAGACTACATTCGAAAAGAAAATACAAGTCGTTTATCTGATGCAATTTCTAATACTGAACTCGTCAGATATTCAAACCTAGCAATTCAAAAAGCCAGTAAAACAGCTTTTCGACTCTCCAATTATTTAACATTAAACAAAATGTTTGGAAGTGTACGAACTCAAATGCTTCAACAACCAAGCACAAGAATTTTTGAATACGCTTTTAAGGCTAAATTTCCTGCCTCACAAGAATCAACTAGTTTAATATATCCTCGTGCTCGTATGTATCCAATGATAGAACAAGAAGCATGGGCAACATACAAGGGAAAAAATAATATTCATCGAATATCTTTTATTTTTTTATGGATAAGTGGGTTTATTGCTGTATTGAATGTTTGGCCTTTTTTTAAAACCCATTCGTTCACTCAGCGTTTTGTACCTGAAACATTCATTACTAGAAAAAAAAGCATTTTATATCAATTCGATAGACGAATAGAAAATGTATGGGACGAACGATTTGCTTTTTCACTTTATAGAAAAACAAAAATTCACTCAACTTTCCCTTTACTAAATCTATTTTCTATAACAAATATAGAAAAGAATATTTCTTCTAATTTACTTACTAGTGTATCAAGTAATAATATTTTACAGACAAATAATAATATTTACATCATTAACAAAAAAGAATTAAAAAATTATATAAAAGTCTCAAAACAACTAATAAAGAATTATCAATTAAAAAATAAAGTAAAACAAGTAAAGTTACAATTTATAAATTCATTTTTTATTAATTGTTGGGGTCAATTTTTCAATAAAGATGTGCCTATTAATATAAAACCAATACTATCTTTTAGTCATAAATTCACTCAACGAATTGTAATCATAGCAAAAATTCTTTTGAATAGAATAGGACATTTAGTTATGAATATTGAAAACTTTATAACGGATAAAGAAAATACTGCAACACAATTTTTACTAGTAAGAATTGACTTTTTAGTACAATTGATTTCTCAGACTTTAAACAAATTGATTCGACCATACAATCTACGGATACAAGCTGTTTCACTAAGCTGGAAAAATCAATCTCAACAAGTACAAAAAAGAATTGAATTGAATTTTAGCTTTTTAAAAGTTTTTTTTAGTCCTAATCAAATAAAACAAATAATATTGAAAAGTTATTTTTTAAAAATAAAGGTAGTTCAAAAAAGTATCAAATTGAAAGAACAAATTGCAGAAGCTTTCCATATTTTTAAACATAAGGTTTTTATGTATTTAGCCAGAATGAGCCTTATTTTGGTTCGTATAAAAAAAGACATAATTTTCAAAACAGAAGTGCTAAACAATTGATAGTTCCTTTTTATTTAGATTATGTTAAAAGAACAATTGATGTAAATCAACTTTGCGCGATTTATCATCGATCGGATTATAAAAACAAAATGTTGAAATCAATATCTCAAATACAAATGAAAAAAGACAACAGGTATCTGTTTCAGCGGTTTTATAAAGTAAAATTAGCGATAAAAAATCTAAATCAAACAGCTCATAAATATTTACAAACCGTTTTTTCTATAATGATAAATCAACTTTTACAAAATTTACAAGTAATCGCATTATGGATAAACCAAAAAAAGAATACGCAAATAGCTTTGCATATAGAAAACTTTTTTGAAAACGAAAAAGAGATCAATTCTTTAATGAAATTGAACAAAGAATTCTCTTACCTTTAAATCAAACATTGTAATTGAGTTCAATTCTTTGAACTATTCACTACTCTAGAGCTAAAATGAAAATAAACTATTTCAAATAAAACATATTTAGTTATTTATAAGTATTCATTTTAAATTCTTATGAATAACTAAAAGAACAAAGTTGAAAAACAGTACATCTTATGTATAAAAAGAATGAACAAAGGAATACAGAGAGAACAAGTAGTTGTTCTCTCTGTATTGTAAAAAAATAAAGATTGAATAAATGAAAAAATAAAAGCAATTTATATCTTTATTTTTTAGAGAAGATAGTTATAAAAATACATACAATAGTTTCTCTCTCACGCATTAAAAGGATCATAGCTTCGTAATCATTTGGAAGTATGATTGACATAATAACAGGTTGAGAGAGTCAATAATAAAGCTTATGGTTTCGAATGTAGCATTAAAGTCACAATCGAAAATTAAAGACTAAGCTCGTAGAATAAAGGAGTAATATAGTCTTTGCGTAAAGGCCAACCGATCCAATTTCAGGCATAAGGATTCGTCGAAGATGAGGATGTCCTTCGTAAAAAATACCAAACATATCATACGATTCTCTTTCTTGAAAATCAGCAGATTTCCAAAGCCAAAAAAGAGAAGGAACTTTAGGATCATCTCGAGGTACTAGTACCTTAATACAAACTTCTTCAGGTTGATCTGCATAATCCACCATACGAGTAAGATAACAAAGACTTGCAAGAAATCCACCTGGAGAAACATCGTAAGCACATTGACAACGAAGATAGTTAAATCCATAAGCGTAAAAGAGCAAGAGCTACAGCCGAAAGATTGTTGGGCCGTACCTCTAACACTTCAACTCCTTGATAATCATAGCCAAGAGATCGATTCTCCAGTTTTCTTGTTGCTAACCAAGAAGATATTCGCCCCCCAATAGGAGAAGTCTTTAAAGAAGTATTTGTAACTAAAGATTGCGTAGAACTGGCTTGAGAACACAAAAGATTTTGTTTTTGCTCATTGACAAGCCTTCTTAAGAAAAATACTGAACTGAAAGAACTAAAATGTACCTGACTTGTAAATGGCAATTGAACGCAATTCCGCTGAGCTTTATGATTGAAAATTTTTAATGAATTATTGTATAGGCACTGTTTATGAAAGAAACCATAAGATAAAGAAGAAAAAGCCATTGGGACAGTTTTCGAAGTAGGTACTTTTTTTAAAGTAGCAAAAGTCTGTTTTTCTGATTCAGGTAATTGAGTAAATGGATGAAAAGAACGAGGGGGAATTCTTCGAGTTTCTGACTGAAGATAAGTTCCACTATGAACAGGTGATAGAGAAGTGAAAAAATGACGAGTAGTGTGATATCGATTGTTGTTGGACAAGAGAGTTTTTTTGCTTTAAACTCTCTTGAGCGACTTTTTTGCGAAGTCGAACAATTGCATCAATAATTGCTTCCGGCTTGGGTGGACACCCTGGCAAATAAACATCTACTGGTATCAACTTATCAACACCCCGCACTGTACTATACGAATCAGTACTAAACATGCCACCCGTTATTGTGCATGCGCCCATAGCAATGACATACTTCGGTTCAGGCATTTGTTCATAAAGCCTTACTAAAGAAGGGGCCATCTTCATTGTAACAGTTCCTGCAGTAAGAATCAGATCAGCTTGGCGAGGGCTAGAACGAGGTACAAGACCATATCGGTCAAAGTCAAACCTAGATCCAATTAAAGAAGCAAACTCAATAAAACAACAGCTTGTGCCGTAAAGCAAGGGCCACAAACTTGATAAACGAGCCCAATTTGAATAAAAAAAGCTATATTGTCGTATAGCTTTTTTTCCAAGCTGTGCAGGCATCTTATAATGCACACAGCTTTGTACCTGTAAGATTTGGTTTCTTGTTTTACTTATAAGAATTTTTTTATTTTTTTTAAAGAAACCAAAACGCTAACAAGCTACTGCCTGTTTTATTTTTTAAGAAAATAGGCAACCTTTCTTGCTTTGCTATAAACAAGTATAGTCGATCGACTGCAAAACGGTTTGGACTACCTAGCACTATTTTTTTATAAAACTCTTACTTGCTAAATTATATTAAATTATTTGTAAACTCAGCTATGTTTACAATTTTAGAATTTTTTAACGCATGATGTTTCGATACATTAAGTTTAGCAATAATAAAAAGGTAATTTTATATCAATCAAAATTACCTTATTAGAAATGTTTCAAATTCATAAGAGTAAATAAAAATTTTTTTGCTTGAAAAAGCCCCCTTTCTAATAGTATTATTGGTTATATGACAAACCAAAAGAACTCTATTTATTTCGCATGCTACATTTCTCCCTTTTTTTAAAGGATAAGAAAGCGAAAAAGTTATAAGTCTTTTTTTACTAATCTTGCCTTAATCGACCCGCATAACATCGTTAAAAGTACTAACTAATACATGAGCTGACGGTGAAGACGATTGGTCTAAAAATCCTACAGGATTTGAAATCTTTTCTATTTCTTGAGGCAAAGGAATTACAGCCATTCAAGGCTCCTTTTCTCCATGCATATACAAGTCCAATAAGCAAAATAAATAAAAACAGACACACTTCTAAAAGTGCGAGCGCTCCAACCCGATCAAAAACAACTGCCCAAGGATATAAAAACATAGTTTCCACATCAAAAATAACAAAAACAAGAGCATACATATAATATCGTACGCTAAACTGAATCCAAGCCTCTCCTACAGGCTCAATTCCAGACTCATAAGTAGTGCGTTTTTCAGCACCCTGAGTTCGGGAGCCAAAAACCAAGAAATTGCAACAGCTCCAGGGGGCACTAAACAAAGAAGACTAAGAAATGCTACAAAAGGACCGTGAATAGGAAAATGATTCATAAAGTTTAAAAAAACAAATATTTTTATTGTCCGTATCTTATTTCACTTATTCATTTTAGTGTATGAACAATACTTAATTATAAGAATTTATAAAGAATACAAACTTCGCTATATAAATAATAAATAAAAGTTTATATTTATAAAACAAAAAACGTACTTAATTGATAAATATTAATACTAAATAGTTCTAAATTCTACAAGTATATAAATATAAAAAATATAACAAAAAATATAGTTTTATAAAAAACTCTTGGGTTGCCCGGGGCTCGAACCCGGAACCGTTCGGACTAAAAGAGCAACCTTCTCTCTATCAAAGGCAGGTTCTCTTTTTACCAATCGTGCAAGCAATTTTAAAAGCACACGGCTGGCTGAGTGTGCACAAAAAATAGATCATTATTCAATTTTTCACTGCACGCCGGACAATCCTTTTTTAATATTTACATTATTAAGAAGAAATATATTCTCAGGATTGCTCATCTACTTTTCAGAAACAAAAAGGAAAGCTTATTGGTAGCTATGTATCCAACGATAAGACTTAAAGAAAGGGGTAAGATTTTGTCAAAATAATGAAAATAGCTCAAATTTCATTTCAAGCTTTTAAAAAAGTCCGTTGTTTTTAACAAAGGTAAAGATTTTTAACCATCTTCTACCACAAAGAACTTCTACTGCTGAACAAAATTTCTAAATTTCGTTTTATTTTTGCAAATTTTTAATCGTTTTTTAAACTTTTAACTAAATCGATCTCCCTAAACTTGCTTTTGAAAATTGTTACTAAACGGCATGCTGTTGTCCCTTTTTGAAAACAAAAAGGTAAGCCATAAGTTTATACAATTTAGAATAAAATCTAAATTGAAGTGGATAAGAACCCCATTTAACTTTTAAAAGCCGATTACTCTACCATTGAGTTAGCAACCCTTTTAAAAACATAAAAGCAACTATACTGAACAAATATCTTAGTACAAGAAATCTTTTTGTCAAGTTAGCTAGGCTTAATTAAAATATTTATAAAAACTGTAATATTGATTTTTACTACCTAATATAAACAATATACATAGCAAAAAAATTCATTGAACAAGTATTTTGTTTTAATGACTAAAATGTCAAAAAATGAAATAGATTATTAAGCTTAAAAAAACATTAAAACGCATTAAAAAAAATTACGAAAAACTGAAAAAACGCGCCAATTCAATACAAAAAAACGTTTGTCTAATTTTTTCGCGTTTAAAATAAAAAGAAAGTAATCGTCGTTGCAAACTTACAGGAAGGCAAACAAAATTTTGTACACAAAATTGAAATTCAAGGTTTTTACAAAGTGCCGTTAAATAACAAGCTTCTGCGTGAGCAAGTTCAGCAAGCTGACATAACATTTGATCTGCTTTTGGATTAAAGTAGCGCCGCAAATACGGTAAAATTCGCCTTCGTATTCTACCTCTATGCCATTCATATCGTTGATTACTAGGGTCAAGAGTTATACAAAAAGTTTTCTTTCTTACAAATTGCAGTGGATTGTGATCGAGTTATAGTGAGCATCGGACGAGAAAGAAATACTCCAAAAGCAAGCTTTCTTCGCCAAGAAAGAGATGAAAGGCCTCCTTGACTACTTCCTCTGAATATAGTATAAAGCAAAGTTTCAGCACGATCACTAGCCGTATGACCTGTAAGAATTTGAGAGTAATTATGAGCTCTCGCAATCCGAGCAAAAGACTCATATCGCCAAGAACGAGCCTTAGCCTCACCAATTACTCGTCGCGGAGTAATACTTTGATAATACTTTATTTGACTGTACCAAGCCAATTGACTTATTTGCGAACAAGATTTTGATTTAAGATCGAACCAAGCATGATCACAAGAAACAATTGCTAAGTTCCATTTCCAAAACGGACAAAGAATTCGAATTGCTTGGAAAAGACAAGCCGAATCCTGTCCTCCTGAAACAGCAATAAGCATCGATTGACTTTCTATTGCTAAGCCACGTTCAACAAGTACTTGATTTAGTTTTTGAATGAAAAAAATCCATCTCATTAAAAACTCCTTACTAATTTTTAATAACTCTGTTGACGAGATACATAAAACGATTGTACTATAAAAATAAAAGCCGAGATAGCTCAGATGGTAGAGCATGGACTGAAAATCCCCGTGTCACCAGTTCAATCCTGGTTCTCGGCATATAAACAAAATGTGTTCTAATGAAAAAACTTTCAATTACCTTAGGGTAATTATTTCATAAGCAATTGAATTTTTTACATTATTTATGTTAAAAACGTTTTGCAAACATGAATCTATATTGAATTGTTCTCCTATAGAAATGATTCGATCAAATTTTTGTGATTTTACAATTTTTTATTACAGTTTCAAAAACTATTCATATAATTTATATGATTTTTAAACAAATCAAATTTGAAAAATTTCATTTAAATGAACATAATTAAAGAATCAGCAATTTTTTAAGTTGTTTATTCAATTTTATAACGTGAATCAATATATAATTCAAATAAAAAATGAAAAAGATTTAAAAATCTTAATAATGAAAACTGATTAATGTTCATATTACTATTGACAAAGCACCTATTATGAGCTACTATATATCTTAGAAATAAAAGTTACAGCCCCCATCGTCTAGAGGCCTAGGACATCTCCCTTTCACGGAGGCGACGGGGATTCGAATTCCCCTGGGGGTAAGCAAAATAATTTTGTATTGCTAATAAAACTACGAAACAACGTATAGGGTCGATGCCCGAGTGGCTAAAGGGAGTGGACTGTAAATCCATTGGCTTATGCCTACGCTGGTTCAAATCCAGCTCGGCCCATCACATGTATTGTGAAATGAAAAATACGAATCATTGCTTTATACTTCTATAAAAATAGAAGTGGTTTTAAGTGGGGGCATGGCGGAATAGGCAGACGCAGTGGACTTAAAATCCACTGGCCCTTTGGGCCATGAGGGTTCAAATCCCTCTGCCCCTAAATTATTTACTGAAAAAGGTAAAAACACCCTTTACAAGTAAAGGTGTATACTTTAAATTGTTCCTTTATTTTTTAGTATTTGGAGGAAGATTCAAATGCCTACCATATTTGTTTATTTTGGCTTACTTTTTGCTGTTTTAGGATTTGCTCTAGTACTGCTACTTGGGCTTAGTAAAATTCAATTAATTTAGATATTTCAAAAAGATACAAAGTGTTGTCTTTCTGTAACGTGTTAACAAAAATTCAAAATACTTTTATCTTCATCTTATACTTAATATAAAAAAATGGTTGAACCTCTGCTATCTGGAATTGTGCTTGGGTTAATTCCCATAACTCTTGCTGGGCTTTTCATGACTGCTTACTTGCAATATCGCCGTGGAGACCAGCTAGAACTTTAACTGTTTTCATAAAACAAGCCCCTTTTTAAAAAAGGGGCATTTGAAATAAACTAAAAATAAAAAAATGCAATTATTTTTTAGTAATTAAAAAATAAGTATAATCTCTATATTTATTTTAATGAAACAATTGACCTTCAGACTCGTATCAAGTATAATCTTCTTTGCCCCTTTTTTTATTTTTAAGGGGCAAGGAAGGATGGCCGAGTGGTCGATGGCGTAGCATTGGAAATGCTATGTAGGTTTTGGCCTACCGAGGGTTCGAATCCCTCTTCTTCCTTATTTCATCACTTTTCGTTTTTTAAGCAATTTTAAAACTTGAAATGAAATGGCTCATGAAAATTATAATTTTCGGGCATAGTATTCTACAACTAACAGCTCATTTATAGGAAAGCCTACTGCCTCACGTTCAGGCAAATGACGGACACTACCCATAGATCGTGCAGACTCAATACTCAGATGATTTGGCAGACGAGAAGGATTGATCACTGGAAGATTCTCTAAAAGCGAACGAGTTGAAGCTCGATCAATTCGCACTGCAATACGATCTTCTGGTTTACATCTATAGCTAGGAATATTGACTCTATGATTATTCACCAAAATATGTCCATGACTTACTAATTGTCTAGCTGCTGGGATAGTTGGAGTAATACCTAAGCGAAACACAAGATTGTCTAAACGCAATTCAAGAAGCTGTAGCAAAGCTTGACCTGTTCCATCTTTCGATTTTCTAGCAAGCTTGACATAAGTTAAAAGTTGTCTTTCAGTTACACCGTAGTGATATCGTAGTTTTTGCTTTTCTTTGAGCCTTGCTTGATAAGGTTTTTCTTTTTTTTGACTCTGAATTTTTGCAGACAGTTCAGCAGTCCTACCAGGAAGATGTCGAATTCGAGGTTTTTTAGAAGTAAGACCTGGTACCGGTAAATCAGATTCTCTTTTTTGATGTAAGTCGACGTACAATACGAAGGCGCGGACCACAATAACGTGACATAAAGTGAAATTTAAAAAAATGGGAGAAGCAAACGATAATTATTTTTGAAATGTAGTATGAAACAAAAAAATAAAATCTTATATAGAGAAAAAAGTATCTAAAAGGCTTTTGCTTTTTTAACCATCCTTCCTTACAAGCAAACATCAAATGAAGTTTGAAATCTTAGAAAAATATTCAAAAGATTTTTGCCCTTTGGTTTCGACGTTCCTATGATACCCGTATAATTTGGCAGGCTCTCTCTAGATACCAGAGTTTTAGAGAAACAAATAAAAACAGACACAATGAAATGAATGTATGTCATTTCAACTCCTATAACTCCGATATTAACAGTTTTTAAATGCAAGCACTATAATGGTAATGGAATTTTATTACAAGAGTTTGCTATGTAGCTAGCCTATCAGTTCAAACTTTGTTTCAAAAGATTTTTCTCAATGATTTTTCTCTCTGCTTTGATACTTTCAAAAGAGTAGTAATTTATTTTGCGTGAAGCAAATGGATTTTCACCAATCTATATCATAAGTTTTACCCTTGCTTTTTAACAAAAGATAGGAAAAGATCCTATTCGAGCCGCACATAAATACACCCGAGTACATACTCCTCTTCTTTGAGGACAAGCTCGTAGGGCAGGAGACTTAGTCTTTGATACTACGCGTTCCCTAGAACCACGCGTCAACTGATGGATTGTGGGCATTTTTTCAACCTGCTTCAAAAAGTGCCAATAAATTGTGACTATAAAATTTTTTTAACTCTCTGCCCAGGGTACTGATTCCATACTTGCTACTACTTGATCTACGACACCATATTCTTTAGCTTCTTCTGCCGACATAAAAGAATCTCTTTCTAAATCTTCGGAAATTAAATTACGAGGTTGCCCAGTGCGAATGGAATAAATTCGAGTGATTTCATCACGAATTCGGAGAACCTCATTTGCTTCCATCAGAAATTCTCCCGCTTGTCCATCATAATAAGCGCTTGACGGTTGATGAATCATGACTCGAGCATGAGGCATTGCAATACGTTTACCAAATTCTCCTCCCGAAAGAACAAATGATCCCATAGACATAGCCATACCCATGCAAATAGTAGTAACATCAGGTTGAACATAATCCATAGTATCAAAAACAGCAAGACCAGCTAAGACTGATCCACCGGGAGAATTTATATACATAAACATTTCCGTTTCTCATCTTCTGCATTTAAATAAACCATAATTCCAACAAGCTAATCGAAAGCCATTTTTAAACAAAAAATTGGACATACTTTTAGAACCAAAGCATGCATATTCAAACGCACTTGGCTCCCCGCCCAAAAAGATATTTTTATTTCTCTTATTTGGGTTGTCTATTGTTACAAAAACAAAGCATAGTGACTGCTTTCAATTTTGAGTGAAAGACTCTTTTAAAATGATCGATTGTTTCAGACTCAGCTTAATGTCTGCTGAATCTTATTCTTTTAATAGGATTGCTACACATCTTTGATAAAAAGAAATGTTTTCAATTTTCTTCTTCCTTTTTTACTGTAGTGAGCTCTATTATTCTTGTTTTTCAATCAGTAGAACAAGAAATGGCTCAAATTTTTTCAAAATAGATTCATCAAAATCACTAACAGTAGGTTGTTTTTATTTGTATTTTTTTGCATGTTTGGGTGATGAAAAAAGATTATTTCGTTTCGCTTAAAATAGCATGCTTTCAATTAATGGGTTTTTTACCACCAAGTTGCTATGAAGCGTGTGCAATAAAGTAAAAACGTTTTCTTCTCACACTATCAAAAGTTATAGCTAATTCGCGAGATTGCAGATTTCATCATTAACAGCTTGTGCAAGAAAAAGAATTCTTTCTCTATATAGTAAGTTATAAATATCTACATAACTTGCATCTTCTTCACCAGGTAAACGATAAGGAACTTTTGGAACACCAATAGGCATAAGCAGAAAAACAATACTTTTAATATCAATGCATACGTTTTTTATTATTTATTAGCAACAAAAAACAAAGGATGCTATGGCGTTTTATAGTATAAACTATAAAAACAATTATCATTTTATTTGCACTTATTTCATTGAATCATTTAAAAAGAATAAAATGTAGTTTACTGTTAGAGATCAATTCAATGGTATACTAACTAGGCCGTATATGCTCTTATTCGAGAAAAAAGGCAAAAAGACTGCGATAATATAAAAATGATTAACAAAGCAAAAAATTTCTTGATTCAAATAAGGAGTTTTCCTATGGGATTGCCTTGGTATCGTGTTCATACTGTAGTCTTAAATGACCCAGGCCGCTTAATTGCAGTTCATCTAATGCATACTGCTTTAGTTTTGGCTGGGCAGGATCAATGGCTTTATATGAACTTGCTGTATTTGATCCTTCTGATCCAGTTCTTGACCCTATGTGGCGACAAGGAATGTTTGTTATTCCTTTTATGACTCGTTTAGGTGTAACAAAATCTTGGGGAGGCTGGAGTATTAGTGGACAGACAGTTACAAATGCAGGGCTTTGGAGCTACGAAGGAGTTGCCGGAGTCCATATTGTTTTATCTGGACTTCTTTTTTTAGCAGCCATTTGGCATTGGGTATATTGGGACTTAGATCTATTTAGAGACGATCGTACAAGACAACCATCCCTCGATTTACCTAAGATTTTTGGTATTCATCTCTTTTTATCAGGTGTTCTTTGTTTTGCTTTTGGAGCCTTTCATGTAACAGGACTTTTTGGCCCTGGTATCTGGGTATCTGATCCATATGGTTTAACTGGGCGAGTCCAGCCTGTGGCTCCAGCCTGGGGAGCAGAAGGTTTTGACCCGTTTAATCCAGGTGGTATTGCCTCCCATCATATTGCTGCTGGCATCCTTGGAATTTTAGCAGGCCTATTTCATTTAAGTGTTCGCCCACCTCAACGTCTGTTTCGTGCTCTTCGAATGGGAAACGTTGAAACAGTTCTGTCTAGCAGTATTGCAGCTGTGTTTTTTGCTGCCTTTGTTGTAGCTGGTACGATGTGGTATGGATCCGCAGCAACACCAATTGAACTTTTTGGTCCTACTCGTTATCAATGGGATCAAGGTTATTTTCAACAAGAGATAGAAAGACGTATTGAAGCACAAGTTGCACAAGGAGTTCCTGTATCTAAGGCCTGGTCTAACATCCCAGCTAAACTTGCCTTCTATGACTATATTGGAAATAACCCAGCGAAAGGCGGCTTATTCCGAGCAGGAGCTATGGATAGTGGAGACGGAATTGCTGTAGGTTGGTTAGGTCATGCAAGCTTTCAAGACAAAGAAGGGCACGAACTTTTTGTTCGACGTATGCCTACTTTTTTTGAAACTTTTCCAGTGGTTCTTGCGGATGAAGATGGAGTTGTTCGGGCTGATGTTCCTTTCCGACGTGCTGAATCAAAATATAGCGTTGAACAAGTAGGCGTAACTGTCCAATTCTATGGGGGTGAGCTAGATGGAGTGCGTTTTACAGATCCTGCCACTGTTAAAAATATGCAAGACGAGCTCAATTAGGAGAAATTTTTGAGTTTGATCGTGCTACGCTAAAGTCTGACGTGTTTTTCGTAGCAGCCCACGTGGATGGTTTAGTTTCGGTCATGCAAACCTTTGCTTTGCTATTTTCTTTGGTCATATTTGGCATGGAGCTCGGACCTTGTTCCGAGATGTGTTCGCTGGTACGACCCTGACCTCGGTGATCAAATCGAGTTTGGCGTGTTCCAAAAACTAGGCGATCCTACAACTCGTAGACAGGCCGTTTAAGCTAAACTCCCCTCTAACCTGAAAAAAGAGGGTTACACAACTCATTCAAACATATGGAAGCTTTAGTATATACATTTCTTCTCGTAGGTACTCTTGGTATTATATTCTTTGCTATCTTTTTTCGAGAGCCACCAAAGATTACTAGCAATAAGAAATAACAAGGACCCTATATAGGGTCCTTTAGAACAAGTGAGGTATTTAGTCTTCGTGCTCCTCAAAGGGGTCTCTTAGCTCCTTTGATGGCTGTCCAAAAGCAGTATAAAGAGCATAACCAGTTACACCTACTAAGAAACAAGAAAGAAAGATTGTGATCAGGGTGGCGGGTTCCATATAAAAATAGCTCCTCCTGAAGGGCATATTCTATCATAATACGAAAAGCCAATTAGATCTACGTTAAGCCCCTTCTTATACATATATGGCGACTAAAACTCTTGAACAAGACCCTAACAAACAGCGGCCTGGTGCCGCAGTAAGCAGCGTGCTTAAACCTTTGAATGCAGAATATGGAAAAGTTGCTCCAGGGTGGGGAACCACTGTCTTAATGGGAGTATTCATGGCTCTATTTGCTGTTTTCTTGGTAATTATCTTAGAACTTTATAACGCATCAGTGTTACTCGATGGAGTTCCTGTAAGCTGGCAGAGTGTGCAAAGCTAACGTAGCGTCCTGTCATTAAAAAAAGATGTTTTTGTAGCCCAATAACTATAACTTTGGCTACAAAAATATCCAAAGTCTATTCTTTAAAAACTTCTTTTTTAAAGGTTCCCTGAAAGATTTCTCAGTTTGTAAGTTCAATGTTAGGCCGCTCAATCGTGTAATTTTTTATTGATTGCATTCTACTTTATGGGTGTGCTTGTGATTATCTATTACAATTTTTTAACTATGACTCTTTAGAAATTATACCGAGTGGTATGATTTGCAGCTAATAGAGCGAATAATATGAAAACTTAATGAAACAATTCAAATAAATAGGTAAGTTAGGCGAAATGTTTTTCACGAAAATCTTCTTTACGCACATCGGAGAAGAATCAATTCATTGGAACAGAAGTTTTACCAAGTCGCAGAGTTCGAAAAGAATTGTGAGAAGATAATTCTTTCTCTAAAAATTGAATCCTAATGAATATTCAAAACTTATCTGATTCAATTTCATTAAAAAACTAGAGATAGAAGGGAAAAATGAATAAAAGATTAAACTTTCGTCTCTTTCAATTAAAAAATTCAGTAAAAAATTTTTAAAAAGAGACAGGGCCGTATGAGTTAAAAACTCGTGTCCGGCCGATGAGAGGAAAACCAAAAGGTTTTCTATCCAGGCGACTCGCATCTCTCTTTGTAAATGATTAAAACGATAAAATCATCAATCGACTCAGGCTTTGTCTTCGGTGACGAAGAAAAGTAACGCTTGAATAGGATTGGAGCTTCAACAACCCTTTTAAATCGATTTTGAAAAAAATTAGGTTCGTTTAAACAAATGTCAATTAAAAAGCCTTAAAAGGTAGATATTTTCAAAAAAGCTGGGGTTTGCTCAAATCCTTTGAATAAACTTCTTCCTACCATTCTATTTATATAGGGTATAAGCATAGGCCTAACACGTGTGAATTGAAGGAACCCGTAGATAAGGTATTATGACCTTTATTTCTTGATTCTATTGAAAAGAAAAAAAAAAGTATTTCATTTTTTACTTAAAAGGTCTAATTCACTAAACCGCTCTCTTTGCCTCTTACAGAAAGAGTAAGAAGAAAATAAAAATAGGAGAAATATACAAAATATACAAAAAAGAGAAGAAGATATTTTTCAATTTTGTAAAAATGCGTTTTAGCTTGTATTGACACTTGTATTTTTTTTGATTTGTAAGACAAGCTTATCTTGCTAGATAGAAAAATGAATACAAACATATTTTTTTATGCTACCGAAATACTGAGTGTTAGTATTTTAGATAATTCATTGAAGCATAGAACAAAATTTGCAAAGTCTATTCTTATAAAAACAAAAAGGAGTGTCGAATTCTGCTTTCAATCTAAGGAATAAACCAATAAATCTTAACAAAATAAAAAAGAGCCAATAATAAAATGTATGGTAAACTATATCGAACAAGATTATTACTTTTTTACAAGTAAAACTGAATTGAATAAGTTTAGAGCCGTGTGCATATAGTTTTGCATGCACGTCTCGAAGTGAATTGGTTAGTAATCTATTAGCCTAATTTTTTTTCTGTTCTACGAAATAAACAAAAGAGAAGACGAGATAGTTTTTTACTAGGCAGAAAAAAATTTGAATTATTCTAGTACAAAAGACAAAATGATTTGTATCTTCCCGAAAATATGAATTGTGCCAAGTAATAAATTAGAAAAATAAAAACACAAATGATTTTTTATTTTTCTGTTATTAGGATGACCGGACGATGCACAAGCTTCATGTCCGATTCTAAAATGGCGGAAAGCTTTTATAGTTTCCTATCAAATTAAAGTCCCATGATTGGTTTGAAGAAAGATTTGAAATTCAAGCATTGCTGATGATGTAACAAGTAAATATGTTCCTCCTCATGTAAACATATTCTAATTTTTTGGAGGCATAACTCTAACCTGTTTTCTTGTGCAAGTTGCAACTGGTTTTGCAATGACTTTCTACTATCGCCCAACTGTGACAGAAGATTTGCATCAGTTCAATATTTAATGACGGATGTAAACTTTGGGTGGTTAATCCGTTTGTGCATAGATGGTCTGCAAGCATGATGGTATTAATGATGATTCTTCATGTATTTCGAGTCTACTTAACAGGAGGATTTAAAAAGCCAAGAGAACTTACTTGGGTTACAGGCGTCATTTTTTTGCAGTGTTAACTGTTTCGTTTGGAGTCACGGTATTCTCTTCCTTGGATCAAGTAGGATACTGGGCAGTAAAAATTGAACAGGTGTACCAGAAGCAATTCCAGTCATTGGTTCACCCCTTGTAGAGCTTTTACGAGGAGTGTAAGGGTGGGCCAATCCACTCTAACCCGTTTTTTAGTTTACATACTTTTGTATTGGCCTCTTCTTACCGCTGTGTTTAGCTTATGCACTTCTAATGATCCGTAAGCAAGGAATTTCTGGCCCTCTATAAAAAAGTTTTCACTAACTTTGTTTCAGTTAAACAACCCATTTTTATCAAAAGGAAAAAAAACAAAATTTTGGGGTTACAAAAAACCAACTTAGAAAAATCCACGTTAAAAGCTAAGCTTGCAAAGGAGGGGGGCAAAAAATTTCTAGGGGGAACCCCCCCCTGGGCCCAAAGACTTTTTTAAAATTTCCTTTTTAAATTAGGGGAAAAATTGCTTTTACGGTTTTCCAGCCCGTACTTTATTTCCCCTATGATTGGGGAACCTGCAAACCCTTTTTGAACCCTTGGGAAATTTTTTTTGAAGGGGAATTTTTTTCCCCCTTTTTTAAAAGCCCGAAAATGTGCCCAACAAGTTTTCTTGGGGTTCTTCTTTTGGCTCCTACCTGCTGGGGAATCACTGTTCCCTTTTATTGAAAACTAAAAAAATTTTTAAAACCTTTTTGTCCCCAGTCTACCACTGGATTTTTTTTGGGACTTTTTTGCTCTTTTTCTTGGGATTTTGGGGGGACCTTTTCCAAATTTAAATTCTTTTTTCTTTTTTTGTTCTTAAAAATTTTAAGCTTTGAAGAATAAAAATTTTTTTTTTGTTTTGCCTAAGGGGAGGTTTTATCCCCTTGGCAAAGAAAAACCCATTTGCTAAAAATTTCCAATTTTAATTTTACCAAAAAGCAAAATTTTTTAAAAAAAAAAAAAAAATTTTAATAAAAATATAAAAAAAAACTGAAATTTTTTATTTTTTTTTTTGCAAAAATACGCAAAAAAAAGAAGCTTGACAAAAAATTATACAAAGTGTT
>JAJDON010000036.1:0-97781 GCA_022036555.1 Microstegium vimineum
TTTAATAATAATAATAATACAAAAATATTACCGATTGTTTAGTTATCGGTTAGATAAAGAGCAAACATTACTTAGTTATGACATAAAAAATTACATGCAGAGCAATGTCCATTTCAAACACTTTGTTGTGTAAAGCTACAAAAGAAACATTATCAAACTAAAAATGTTGCCAAAAAGACTACTGAAAGCCCTCAAGCGTCACACCCACCAACCATACCCAGCGCTAGGGTATTACACACCTTGATGTAATCGTGAAGACAATCCAGCGCAAGGAACTCTGTTGATGTAATCGTGTTCTCATCTCTACTTGATGAATCGCACAAGCCTGGATTGTCTTCACCGGAGGGAGGCCGGAGAGGTAGCAAAGGCAAGACATGGCCCTGACGGGTGACGGCGAATCAACATCTGCTGAAGCGAGGTGGCTGTCTGCAACGACGAACAAAGCGGTCGCAGGCTCGCAGCACACCTATGCGGTGCGCCCCACTGTTGGACGAAGTGCGTCAGCCGTTAGAAGAGTCAAGAGCGCAGTAGGCCGCTCGCAGTTGCCACTCTACACACTACGCAGAGGGGTGGACGTGCCAGCAACTGGGAATGCGCAACACCCGTTCGACGAAATGTGTGCACGGTGAGACATGGTTCAGATCTCACCTTTATTTTTACGATCCCGTTTATCTCGAATTTTTGTGCTTCTTTTGCATTGAATTTTACCCCAATTAATTTCCTCAAAGAAAACATGGGGGATTTGTTCTCAAACAGCTCCCAACCACAAGGCTAATCGAGTAGAGTTGACAGCATTTTGGCTGTAGTTACACACTGAAAAAAAAATTACATTAATTAGCTTCACGAACCAACCAGCATACACAACCGTCAAAGTAACTTTCGTTGACCAAGACTCAGATTCTCAGAGTTTGTGAATCACATGTACTTAATTTGTCTCCAACATCTAGACCTTCTGCAAAGGTCTCCCAGAAACCAAACCACCATTGGTCCTACAAAGTCCTGTTTGTTGGTCCCACCTCTGTAGGAGCTGCCCTTCGAATATCTGATTCACAGCCACAATTCTTCAAATGATACTGCTTGATCTTTTTCAACTTGGCAACAGCATCGCTCATAGTGGTCCTCTCCTCTGGCGATTCCTTTGTGCAAAGCAAACCCAACTCCACAATGCATTGCAAACAGGTGTTGGAATCGTTGGAGGAACCCTCTAGTGCTATATTACCTCTACAAGCCCTGTGCCTTGTTCCATCACCTTGAAATAATTTTTGATCCACCACATCAGCAATACTGGAAGGAAATGCTTGGTTGATCCACTCCCTCAGGTTCAGATCTCCTTCAAACATTGGGTCAGTCGGCCTCTTTCCAGACAAGACTTCAAGCAGGGTGATTCCAAAGCTGAATACATCGCTCTTTGGAGATGATTTACCCGTCAATCCATACTCTGCTAATACAAATCACCAATACACAATATTTGAATTTGTTAGGACGATATGGATTATGTTAAACAAACAATACAATAGGTAAGAATATATTAGTACCAGGTGCCATATAGCCAAGAGTCCCCGGCATACTTGCAGAAATATTGGAGTTGCCATTGTGCGAACATATGGTAGATAAGTACCCATGAATGTTCAGTTTTGATGATGAGTGATTGACCAACACATGAGTGTTTCAGTTTGAGCGTTTTCTTCTAACCTCTTTGCGAAAGCAAATGTGTGCCTGTCTATCGGATTGTGGTGTGCAGGTACTATGCCTAGTGACAGTGGTCAATGGTGTGGAGAAGGTCGAGTAGAGGCTTGCCGTGCCGATAGACTGAGAGCGGTGAAGGGCGGAAGCGGGGCTCGGACTGAGGGACCATGGGCGCCGACGGACTAGCTGTGGTGGCTAGTACTTGGCACCGGCGAGTGCGAGAAGACATGGAGGTAGACCGAGTCGATCGAGTCAAGACGACGGACGAGCGGGTCGAGCGGAGGCTCAGGGGACTCGGAGTCCGACCGGGCGAGGACAAGGTGGCTCGAGTCGAGCGGTTTGGTGGTTTGGGCTGCAAAACCACCGGAGGATGGTTTCCGAGTTTGGGCCTCAAAACTCGGGGTTCGGTAGTTGAGCCGAAAGCTACCGGTGGCGGGTTTCGCGGGTTTGGGCCTCAAAACTCGGGCGGAGCTTCCGAGGAAGCGGGGATGGCACGTGGCGGAATCCTGGAGGTTGCGTCGAGGCGACGACAACTCCTGGCAGGAAGCGGGGCCGTCCATTCAAATCGAGGGAGATATTTACCGGAGCTTGGACTGCAATGCTTAGGCTAGGTAGTTCACTCATTGTATCTAGGGGGTTTGGGAAATAGCCAAAGCCTCTAATAAATAGAGGATGAAGGGATATCCTCATACTATCTCTTGAACCCTAATCATTTTCTCCAACTCTCTCTCTCTACCCTCTCTCTAGTTCATGAGATCCCTAGGTTGATTTCACCAACCTCTATAAGAACTTATGTTTGTTGCGAGCACTAGTACAGAAAACATTTTTAGAGGCGATGGTAGAGGCATTAGTACAGGCGGCCAAGCCCACCGCCTGTACTGGGGGTCAGTACTAATCGGCCCACAGTACAGGCGGCGGGCTGTGAGCCCCCTGTGAAAAAAGTGTTTTCACAGGCGGCTCACTTTGTCAGCCGCCTGTGTAAATAGTTATTTACACAGGCGGCTCACTTTTTCAGCCGCATGTGTAAATAGTTATTTACACAGGCGGCTCACTCTGTGTGCCGCCTGTGTAATTTTTTTTATTTCAAATTTTAATATTTGCCTCCACACTGTGCTATATTTGTCACATATATATATATATATATATATATATAAGATATGCAAACATGAACCATAAAATTACATCATACATACAACACATATAAATATTATAGATGTGTCCACACGAAATCAAACATGAAGCATAAAATTACATATAATACACGTCATTTCAAGTTATGAGTTCAACCATTTGGTGTTTACATGTCATTTCGTTTCAAGTTTAGACCTGCTAGGTCTGTCAGCGCTCTAAATCCTTCACTTGCTAAATCACCGGCTTCATCAAAATATGCTCCGGTACTTGAAATTATTTCTCTCATAATAAAACCGCACAAGTCTGCTACTATATTTTCCATAGTTTTTGGAGTGAATGACACGTCCTTTCCTTTGCTTCTCGGCTGGAAACAAAGTTCAAAAGCATCATTGACACATGTCCAATATTAATATTTCCAACTTTAATGAGAAAACTTCATACATAGATATTTTTTACCATATTTTTGTCCCTGACGTATCGTCCACGCTGCCTTATGAACTCACACACATAGTATCCACAATAGACCGATCCAGGTGGTTGCTTGTGGCACTATGTAATTAATGAGCAAAAGATTAAACTAAAATTGTCATGCCTTGTGTATTATTTATATGATGATATGTGTTCGGACAACTTACCGGATAATGGTGTTGTATCGTCAATGGCACACTAGGATCTGAGCGGGCGGCGTCGACCGGTCCTTTTTGCTTCTTATAAAACCGCCATGCCCTGTAGATATCGAATATAAAACACTATAGTTATTTAGAAACTCTAATTCATATAAGTACGGATGTGGTTGCATGTTGGCTCACCTTTCTAAATGAATCAGGAATGTTTGATACGACTGAGGAGGACAGTGTAAGGAGTCTAGGACAAGCACCTTCCCTTCGAATGGATAAATATAAAAAACAATCCAATGGTCACTGCATGAATAAACGAGTGAGCGACACATGTACTTAGGGTTAACATGTATACGAGGTCACACTTACCCAAAGTTGTAGGATGCCAATATAAAATCTCTGTACTTATATCTCAGCATTGCTCTACCGAGATAGAGGGCATATGCGTCCTCGTATTTTCATTGCAATTCCTTTACAGCTTTTGCAACTTGTTCTAGTGTTTTGTCCTTCTCTATCCTTGCTCTATCTTCATTTGTAAGTACAAATTTGTGCATATTTTCTTGTAACCTGATTGGACTCAGGTAACCGACCATCGTGCCTGTAGTTAACGATCTCTGCTCGTGGTCTTGCAAACTGGTTACAACATCCACATATTAGAGTTTATCACATTCCAAATTTAATAATAACAATGTGTGTGCATGAGTGATACTTACAGGCACCAGATTGTAATGAGTTGGACGTCAAGTTTCCTATAGTTCAACAGCAAGTGCATGTCCTTGAATTGAAGATAACAAATGCCTCGCTTTTATCCTTGCCAGTAGCAAACACGTCTGCTGGTATGTCAACACTAACTGCATGCAGGCCAGCATTCACTGCTCTCATGTACCAGTCATGAAACCTTTTTATCGTCCACGGACCATTTTCAGGCACCGTCCATTGCAGCATAGGCCTTCCGGGCGCGTAGTTACTGGGGACATTGACATAATCATCAACCGTTGGCTTTCTTATATCCTTAAGGGTCAATGGTGTATTTGACGGCGGTTCGACATGAACATCGCCACTTGGGGCTTCCTTTGTTGGTGGCACAGCTTCAGTTGCTTGGCCGGCGGCTTCCTTATTCTGTGGCGGTTCGAGCTCAACGACTCGTGTCGTCCGCTGCTTTCCAATCCCTTTCAGAAATAGAACCGTGCCTGCTACTTTCCCCTTTTTCGCTCATAGGGAGAAACCAATTTTGGAATTGGAAATTTCTTTGCCTTCTTGGAGGCCGGTGCTTGTGGGGGAGTTTGCTCTGCTTCCTTATGCTTTGGTGGTGGCGGGGGAGTTTGCTCTACCTCCTTCTCTGGTGTTGTGTCCTTCTTGGCTGGCGGAGTCTGCTGCTCAGGCATGTTCGTGGTCAGCCCCTCGAGCTCATAAAGCGAGAATGACATATCATGTATTGGGGATGACGACGGTGGCTCATAAATATACGGGGATGCTAGGGCATGCATTGGCGATGTTGGCTGTTGACTTGTTTCGACCTCTTGGGATGCTTGATGGACTTGTGGAGAGGGTGCCGTTGGTGGATCAATCAACCTTACGTACCGTCTTGGCCATTGTATGAAGTTCTTGATTGCTTGTCCAAGCTTCTCTATACCCTCAGAGGTTGGGATGTCGATGAAGTCGTCTTCATATGCACTCTCGACCGTCAACACTTCCACCCTGCAGTATGCATCTTGCATCTCGACACCATGGAACATACGTCCAGGGATGGCATTGCCTGTGGCCACTTGCTTTGTATGTTGATTCCTAAGGCCATATCCAATTAACAATGAGCAAGGCCAAGGTTTATCAATATCGTCAACTGGATAATGGTCCTTATTTGATGTTGACGCTATACTGCTTTGAAAGGGCATAGATTGTGTGGCCGTCTCCTGGCTACCCAAGGGTTGAGCTGGGCCTAGGACATGCTGCATATATGAAGGAGCTTGTGATGTCATCTGTTGAGCAGACACTGCTCCCACCAACCGCTTCATCACTTCAGGATCAGGGTTTTTAACGAAGTCTTCCATCAAATCCCTAAATTTTTTGGCAGCCTGCTGCTCAAAATAATACTTCAATTGCTCCTTATGTCGTTCTCTTTTCTTATACATGCCTTTCCACTCTTCACCAAACCCTTCTTTCCAGGTGGTTCTGGATGAGACGCCCCGTACACGACCTGGATGCTCGGGGTTGCCTAGAGCATGGGAAAGGCTGTCCCTCTCCCTCTGTGACTTGAAGGCACCTGTCTTTTCTAGGTTTGTTGCTTCCAAAACCTTCTCGGCAACTGGTTTGATCTCATCAGGATAGGAGATCTCATCGCTCTCAGTGTTTGCCTTCCGAGCGCGAAGCCAATTCGCACTTCGTTCTGGCACTATATCTGTTAATGCCAACTTGCCCTCTCTCCTCTTTGCTTCGTCTTCTGCCCTCCATTTAGGAATCTTGGTCTTGTATCCGCCAGTGCCGAGGTGGTGGTGGTACTTGTTCTTCTTCGCAAGTGCCGAGGCGGCTTGGCTCTTAGCCTTGGAGTCATCGGAGTTTTTTATGACACTGAAACATGCCCACTGTTCTGCTGTGATAGGGTACCGCTTCGTTGGGTCCCGCCCCTTCTGCAGCCACTTTTTATTCATATCGTACCTATAGCCCCGGAACGATATTGCTAACTGCTTTATGACATGACCCTTGACCAAACCTTCTGTTCCCTCCGGTAAAATAAACTTAGTGCACAATCGAGTCCAACAATTCGTCCTCTTTACTTCAGGCACCATACTCCAATCACTCCAGGTGATATCAAATTCTTCCTTTACTAACCATCCAATGGCGGCCCTAAATTTGGGTAGCGCCTCTAGAGGTGCTAAGGGCTCTCCGCTCGGGCTAATCTCTGTAATCTTATAAACTTCTTCTGGAAATCTATTCCTTCCTCTATCTCCTCGTGCTCGATCACTCTTTTTCTGTGTACTTCTTCGCTCGGAGGAGGTCCCGGTCGTTTGAGGCGCTGTGTCTTTATGAACATCTTGTGACTCTACCTCTATTTCGGCAACAACTTGAGAGAACACCTCCTATCAATTTAATTGTTAGGTACATACATACACATGCATTATTCTCTCGTATAGACAATCTACGAGCATATATACCTCATCATCATTTGGCTCAGCTTCAGGCTCGTAATTAGGGTCACGTTCCAACTCAAGACGGGCCTTCTTAGCTCTAGGAGATTCACGTGGTGATACGCTTGGGCTCCTATAAGGTTCGGATCCAGAGGAGTCAGATCCAGGTGTACCTACCTGGGCATCGGCCTGCTCAGCATTTGATGGAGTACTCATCTGCATGAAATATAAGTAAACTAACTCTAATTATGCATGAAATATAAGTATTAACATGAAATATAGGTATTAACATGGAAAAAACACTAACTTAATGTAAGTATTAACACTAAATTAACTAAGTAAACTAACTCTAATTACTAAGTAAACTAACTAACTAAATTAACTAAGTAAACTAACTCTAATTATGCATGAAATATAAGTATTAACATGAAATATAGGTATTAACATGGAAAAAATACTAACTTAATATAAGTATTAACACTAAATAAACTAACTAAGTAAACTAACTAAGTAAACTAACTCTAATTATGCATGAAATATAAGTATTAACATGAAATATAGGTATTAACATGGAAAAAACACTAACTTAATATAAGTATTAACACTAAATTAACTAAGTAAACTAACTCTAATTATGCATGAAATATAAGTATTAACATGAAATATAGGTATTAACATGGAAGAAACACTAACTTAATATAAGTATTAACACTAAATTAACTAACTAAATACTAAACTAACTAATAAACTAACTAATAAAACTAAATTAACTAACTAATAAATAATTAACTAACTAATAAACTAACTAATAAAACTAAATTAACTAAATAACTAACTATAACACTAACTAAAAAAACTAATAAAAAACTAATAAAACTAAAATAACTAACTAATAACACTAACTAATAAATAAAACTAATAAATAAATACTAACTAATAAACTAACTAAATAAATAACTAAACAATAATAAACAACTAATAAACTAACTAAATTAACTAACTAATAAATAATAAACTAACTAATAAAGTAAATAAAACTAACTAAAAATAAATAAACTAACTAAAAAAACTAAATAAAACTAACTAATAAAACTAACTAAATAAACTAACTAAAAAAACTAAATAAAACTAACTAATAAAAATAAATAAAACTAACTAAAAAACTAAATAAAACTAACTAAAAAAACTAACTAAACTTAAACTAATAAAAACTAATAAACTAACTAATAAACTAACTAAAAATAAAAAAACATAACATAAAATAATAACTAAAAAAACTAAACTAAAAAAAAGTAAATTAAACTAACTAAAAAAAAGGTAAGGCGGCCTGCCAGGCCGCCAGGCCCAGCAGGCGCTCAGGCGCGCGCGCGGCCTCGCACATGGCGGCGGCCGCCGCACTGATCGGAGCCAGGCTCGGCGGTGGCGGGGGCGGAGTTCGGAGCTCGGAGCGGAGCTACCTCGCGGCGCTCCGACAGCTGATGGTGGAGCAGTGGCGGCGGTAGTGGCGGCGGCGCGTAGGCGGACGATGGAGCAGCGGCGGTGGTGGAACAGGGGCGGCGGTGGAGCAGCAGCGGCGGTGGAGCAGCGGCGGCGGAATTGGCGGCGGCGCGTAGGCGGCGAACGGTGGAGCAGCGTCGGCGGTGGAGCACGCGGCGGATTTCGGCAGCCTGACGGCGTCCAAATTCAGAACTCACGCCTCCGGTGACTTAGAAACTTTCGGAGCCGCGCGCGGGAATTTATTATGAAGCACATTAGTACAGGCGGGTCATATTGACCACCGCCTGTGAAAATATTTTTACAGGCGGTGGTCAATGAGAGCCGCCTGTACTAATGTAGTACAGGCGGCGGTCAATGACGCCCGCCTGTACTAATACATTAGTACAGACGGCCCTCATTGACAGCCGCATGTACTAATGTTTTTTCCATTTTCAGTAGTTAATTTAGTTAGTTTATTTAGTAATTAGTTAAATTAGTTAGTTAATTTAGTTAGTTTAGTAATTAGTTAATTTAGTTAGTAATTAGTTTATTCCCTTTATTTAGTTTAGTTAGTAATTAATGGTATGTTAATTAGGGTTACTTATTATTTCATGTACTTAATTAGGGTTTGTGGATTAATTTAGTTAGTGTTTATTAGTTAGTTTAGTTAGTTATTAGGGTTAGTTATTATTTCATGTACTTAATTAAAGGCTTGTTTATTTACTAATCAGTTAATTTAGTTAGTTTATTTAGTAATTAGTTAATTTAGTTAGTGTTTACTAATAATAGGTTTGTTAGTTAACTTAGTAAGTAATTAAAGGTCATTTATTCCCTTTATTTAGTTTAGTTAGTAATTAAAGGCTTGTTTAATAGGGTTAGTTATTATTTCATGTACCTAGATTTCGTGAATTAATTAAGTTTTTAATTAAAGGTTTGTTAATTAGGGTTAGTTAATATTTCATGTACCTAGGGTTAGTAATTAAAATAGAATCCAAAGGTATACAAGAAGGGGAAAGAGGTTTTAATTAAGATTTGTTTAATTAAGTTAGAAAATAATATCATAGTCCAAAGGTATACTACAAAGGAAAATGTAAACATCTGCTTAATAAGAAAGAGTAGCATTAGGTACAAATGATAAGTGATACATTAATTAGTTACATGATAAACAATCTAGCGTGCTACAGTCCTTCCTTGTCCATCATGGCGCACCCAGGGCAAAGAGGTTTGCGGGATACTTTTCTCCACATTTTTTTTATCTTTTCTTCAAAGTTTGTAAAAAGAGACATCTCGCTGAACTGATTAACATCCTCTAAATCCATTACACCATCAACTCCTACAATTTGTTGCTTTCCAGGGATTGCTATGTGCTTTGGCTTTTGGGTACTTTTCTTTTCATTCGTAGATAGAATTTGTTCCACATAGAACACCTGTGCGGCACGGTTAGCAAGGATCCACGAATCATCTTTGTAACCTACTTTACTTAGATCAAGAACTCTTTGGCCATAGTTATCCACAGTGACATGTTTATCTTGAACCCATCGACATCGGAACACTGGAATCTGCAGACGTGGACCATATTCAACCTCCCATATGTCATCAATGAATCCAAAGTATGTAGTTTCTTCACCAGTTGTATCATCTACAGCCTCACATCGAACGCCACTATTCTGGGCCATGCGCTTGGTGTCCCTAAAACTGGTGGAAAATGTGAAGTCACTAATGTCATAGCTCTGCCATGATATGACCTGGCTTGATGGTCCAGATGCTAAAATCTTGATGGTTTCTGATTCATCTATCATGTCCAAATTCTTTAGCCATGCGGTGAACCGACGCTTGTGTTCCTTGTGTACCCAATCATTTGTGCATCCTGGATTCTCCTCACGAAGCTCTTTCATGTGCTGCTTGGTGAATGGGTCCATTATTATGAGTTGTTGTAGTATGCTGTAATGTACCTCTAGGACTATGTTGTAATCTGGTGGGATGAATGATTTTCGTCCCATCCTCCCTCGTCCACCAAGTCTTCCCTCATGTCGCAACGGAGGCAAACCAATTGGTACCTGGTCTTTTAGGAGATTATTACATAATGGTCCTCCAGACTCAATGGCCTCTTCTGTAGTGTATGCCTCTATCATGGAACCCTCCGGATGAGCACGATTTGCCATATAGCCATTCAATATTGACATGAAACGCTCATACGTCCACATTTCATGGAAATACATGGGGCCCAATGCCTCAATTTGAGGCACCAAATGAACAATAAGGTGTACCATGATATCAAGAACGATGGGGGAAAGCACATCTCCAACTGGCTCAATGTCTCTGCAGCAAATTTCTGTAGGGACTCTAACTCATCACGGATAATTACCTTCTCAGATATCTTATTGAAGAAGTAGCACAACCATGTGATTCCCATATTTAAAAACACTGGATTTATAGCCCTGATGGCAATAGGAAGAAAAGTGGTCAGCATTACATGACAATCATGTGAGTTATAGTTGGTGAGTGTAAGGTCTTTCATTGAAACAAGACTCCTTATGTTGGAGCAGAAACCAGATGGAACTTTTAAATTCTTCAACCACACACACATTGCATGTTTCTCCTCTCTGTTCAGGTTATAGCTTGCTGCCGGTAGATGGTACTTCCCATTCTCTAAGAGTACAGGGTGAAGTTCTTTTCTGATCTTTAAATGTTGCATGTCCAAACGTGAATTGAGACCTTCCTTTGTCTTGCTCTTTATGTCTAGCAAAGTTCCAACTACGCTGTCAAACACATTCTTCTGAACATGCATACCAACGATCGCATGTCGTACGTCTAAGTCTTTCCAGTACGATAAGTACTTAAAGAAAATAGACTTCTTCTTAAATGTGTCTCCCTCATTTGCCTTCACAACCTTTCTTGGTTTCCCATCTTTGGTCTTTTTTCCAAACACAAACTTGACATTCTCAACTATCTTATACACTCTGTGCCCTTTACTATAACCTGATGGAGCAGTAGATTTTGATTCATCCATATTGTCAAAGTACTTATTCATCTTTTGTAAGCGGTACTTATGGCCTGCCGGTAGCCACCTCCTATGCCTCATGTACACTATCTTGTTAGATGAAGGAAGAGACATGTGCCATGTTCCATCTATGCACTCTACACAACCAACCTTTCTCTTGAACTGGCCTGATAACTGAGAAGAGAGCAGGATAATCATTAATTGTGACAATAATAATTGCTCTCAGTGTGAATGTCTCTTTACGGAACGCATCGATCATTTTGACACCCACTTCCCATAGTATTTGCATCTCTTGCATTAAGGGCTCTAGAAATACATCCATATCAACTCCAGGTTGTGTAGGTCCAGAAATAAGAATGGTTAGCAAAAGATATTTTCTTTTTTGACTCAACCATGAAGGAAGATTGTATATTGTCATGATCACTGGCCATGTGCTGTGCGTGCTGCTCCTCTCGGCAAATGGATTCATTCCATCAGTACTCAGAGCAAACCTTACATTTCGTGGGTCCTCAACAAAGTCTGGATATTTCTTATCGAATTCTTGCCATTGCTTTGCATCGGCTGGATGTCGTAACTTTCTGTCATCTTTCCTTTCATCAGAAGCATGCCAGGTCATAAGTTCCGCATCATCAGGGTTTGCAAACAAACACCTCAAACGATCAACCACAGGGAGATACCATATCACCAATGCAGGAATTCTTCTCAACGCATAATAGTCCACTTCGATATTGCTAGTGGGCTTTGAACGTTTGTCTTGTTGACTCTTTGTTTGCGTCTTCTTTCGCTTCCTCCCTGAAGAAACAGAGGCTGCATTCTTTTTCTCTTGATAATCTTTATTCGTCTTGTACCTACTAGCACCGCAGTTTGGACAACTGTCTAAGTCTTTATACTGATCACCCCGATATAGGATACAATGATTTCTACATGCGTGGATCTTCTCAACACCCATCGTAAGTGGACTGACTAGCTTCTTTGCATAGTACGTGTTGGCAGGCACTCTGTTCTCCTTAGGAAGAAAGTCTCCAAGTACACGCAATAAATCATTGAAACTAGCATCGGACCAACCATATCTAGCCTTAATCGTCAAAAACTGAAGAACAGCCCGTAGTGTCGACCACTCTTTGGTGCAACCTTTCGACTCATCGTACAAAGGCTCTTCTGCTGCCTTCTTCAAGGCTTCCATTCGCTTCATGAAGAATATTGATGGATCCGCACAATGGTTCATTATTGCCTCTAAGAAATCTGCATCTTCAATGGCATCAGTGTTAACATGCTGAGTTTCATTAACATCGGACGTAGAATTATGAGTTTGATTGACATCTGACATAACATGATGGGTTTCATTGATATCTGGCATAGCATCACATTCATTGAGATATGGAATTGGACCCTCCACATTGATGTTACTTGCAGTGTTGTCAGTTGTTCGCATATAAGGTGTAGAACTACCCTCACCATGTTTTGTCCAAATCAAGTAGTCCTCCACAAATCCTCTGCAAACCAGATGAGAAGTGATTGCTTCCACATTGTCAAATACCACAATATTTTTACAGTCTGCGCATGGACAACATATGTGCTTCGCGTTTGTTCTCTGAGCATGTATCTTCACGGCATCAATAAATTTCTGGACCTCCACTACATAAGATGGGTCTAATCTTGATAAGTTGTACATCCATAATGACCTCTCCATATTTATCTGTAATTAGTTAGGAAAATATTGTATGTCACTCTAAAAACAAAACGAAAATAATCCCTCATAACTAAGATTCTATCCTCCATCAATTAAATAGATATGAAAACCTACCTCTTACAAAATTTACAAAATAAAAAATTTAAATAATTATTTAAACTCATTTTTATAATTATAAGAATTAATTAAATGGAGATGGCATCTTGATTAACAAACCCTAAGTATAAGCAAAAATAACAAACCCTAATTAACAAACCCTAAGTACATGAAATACTAACTAACCCTAATTAATAAGCCATTAATTACTAACTAAATTAATTAACTAACTCTAAGTACATGAAATATCTAACCCTAAATAATAAACCCTCAATTACTAACAAAAGTTATTGAAAACCCTAAGCTACATGAAATAATAACTAACCCTATTTAACAAACCCTAAGTATAGACAATAATAACTAACCCTAATTAATAAAACATTAACTACTAAATTAATTCATAAACTCTAAGTATTCTATTACATAGATCTACTCACAAGAATTCTAAAAAGTATTTATTTTCTATAATCCGAGCAAGATACAATTTACTATGAATTTACAAAAAAAATAGCTAAAACTCTCTCTCTTGCCCTAGCTATGAACCCTAACCCTAGATTTAGAGCACCTCCAATACAAGAATTGAACCAAAGAATCACTAAAAAAATGGCGGCAACGACACTAACTAACCTTTTGGAAGTTTCTCACCAAAGAAATGAAGTTCAAAACATCCCCCCCTTGGAATCACCACCTCTGTGTCGGCCACTGTGCATACACGGGAGTAACTGTTCTTGTCTGGAGGTGGAAGAAGGGAATTTATTGCAGAATTAACACAGGCGGTTGGTAAGGAGGACCGCCTGTGTAAATACCCCTATATTTACACAGGCGGTTGATAATGCCAGCCGCCTGTGTAAATGTTATTTACACAGGCGGCTGACATTATCAACCGCCTGTGTAAATATAGGTATTTACACAGGTGGTAGAGATAGGAGAGCCGCCTGTGTAAATTGTTTTACACAGGCGGTTCTCTTGCTGGGCCCACCCTATTTTTTGTACTGGCGTCATGAAGTTGTGAACCGCCTGTGAAAAAAATACAACGTGGCAGCAAAAATGATTTTTGTAGTAGTGGAGGAATCGGAGGTCGTAACCTCCGTAAGCCATGGTGGCTTCGACTTCTTGATCGTGTCCCCGTTTTTCTTGTGTTCTTCGCGTTTTGCTTTTGCTCCCTCTTTGTTCCCGAGATGATTTCTCTTTGTGGGGAGTAGCTCTTGCAAATCCGTTTGAACCAAGTTGTTCGTATTCGAGAGGAGCATCTTTGCACCGAAGGATCCATCCTCAAACCTCTCGAGTACACAGATCGGGCAATTTCTTTGCGGTGTTCTTCGTTTTTGAGCTTTTCTCCAAATCTCTTCTCCTCCCCTTGATCTAAGCCAAATTGAGCGATGATTTCTTCGGGATAGCTGCCCAACTGCACTAAGATCATGCCTACAAAGTTTGGTTGCAGCTGGTGATCATTTGGTTGGGTTTTGAGAAGATTTGGCGGAGTGAAAATCGTTTTTCACGGGTTTCTGAGTTTCTGCTCGAGAGCGTCGGACGACTTTCCCTTAGCTCCGGACCATAGCAAGTGGTCCGGTGGTCTTTACCGTAGACGTGTTGTGACACCCTGTGTCAAGCTTGCATTAGGATCATCATTAACCACCAAGCACAAACATTGCATTGCATCCATGTTTGCATATGCTATCATTTCATGTGTGTGTGTATATGTTTTGAAACTAGAATTTAATAGGTGTTTTGTGCTTAATCTTGTGATCAACCTGTTTAGTAAACCTTGCTTTGCTTAGGGTAAAGTATGGTTGCTTTATGTTGTTTTACCCTGCTTATCTAAGGTGAGTTTACCTGCTAAAAGAAATAAAGTAATTCTGTTCCTATTAGCTTAAATAAGTTTTTAATCTTTAAACTCTTGAACTAATGGTTTTCAGAATTTATGATCTACAAGAAAAAGGTAGAGAATAATATTTTGAACAACTTTGGTTTAAGTGTCAAAACATAGTTTGGAGTTTTTGAGTCTATTTTGAAGCAAGTTTAGTTTGAATCAAATAAAAGAAAAATGGGAAAAGGAAATCAGAATCGAGACCGGTCGGGTACTGCTTTCGGTCCGCTCAGCCTCGACCGCCGCTCGATAAAAAGGGACGGACCGAGGGTCGATCGAACGACCCCGGGCCAGAGGCTCGATCAGCCAGTCAATCGACCCCCCCTCGACCTCGACCCCTCGAGGTGACGGGCATATGGTCGATCGAACGACCACGGGCCGGAGGCTCGATCAGCTGATCGACCCCTCCCTCGACATCGATCCCCCTCTCCCATGCGCTCGCTGCACGCACGTGCCGCGCACGCCCGCGCGCACTCACCCGACCACGGCTGAACCGTACATCGGCGTCGTCTGCCGCGTGGCCGACGATGCCTGACCGCGGAAGTGGAACACGCCATCGCCGCCGCTGCGGCCCTACACCGACATCGCTGTTGCCGCCAGCTCTGTCGCAGTCGCGTCCGCACTCACGCCCGCGCTAACGGCGCTAGGACCGAGCTGCACCGTTTTCCCGCCACTGACACCCCTGCTTCGCCGCCGCAGACCTGCCAGCCGCACTGCCACGCGCCGCGCCATCATTTCACAGTAACGCCGCCGCAGTGCCGCGTCTGATTAGCGCTCCGCCGCGTCTCTTTCGCAATCAAACGGGAATCCGCGCTAACGGCGCATCGACCAAGTCTTGCTCTGCTCCTCGCACACCGCAAACATGCCAGCGCCGCTGCCACCGCCACACATCGCATCACAGCCCCCACTAGCCGCGCCGGTCGGCCATGACCAAGCAAAGAGGAGCGCCTATACCTCCTCCGCTTCACACACTCGTTTGCACTCATCCGCACTCGCTCGCTCGCTCGCATTTCTCTGCCTTCTTCGCGCTGAGAGCTCCGAGCATCGCCAGCGCCCCCTTCTCAAATCCACCACCACCCGAGCTTCTCTGCTCGATTCATCTCGCACTAGCTTTCGCCTTCGCCCCACACACACGCTGCTCACCTCTTGTTCACCAGCCAAGCACTCTAGTCATCGGAACGCTTCCGCCGTTCCCTGGCCTCGAGTCGCCGCCGCACCGACCGAGCAGTATTCATCCCTCACCATCTCGTCTCCGACGCCTCCATCTTCGTGGAAGCTTCACCAGAGTTAACCAAGGTGAGAACGCCTTTCCCTAGCTCCAGTTCGACCTTTATCAGCACCGCACCGTTGGTCGTGCGCCATTGCCGCCGCCGCGGAGCTTGCACGTGGCCAGAGTTCCACAGAGCCCCTCCGGCTCAACTAACCCTCGAGCCGCACTCACCCCATCACCACGATGCTTACGCACCCCAGCGCCGAGCCAGGCATCGTCGTCCTGTGTTTCCCGCTCGACGGTAGCTGGACCTCGAGTAATCGAGGGTCCCGTCTGGCAGCCGCCCTGCAAGCCTCTGCGTGTCTCGAGCCAGTTTCCGAAATGATTTCCTATTCTCGTTTTCAGTATATGCTCATGCTGTTTAATGTATATCTAGAGTTGGTAAATCCTGAAATGATAAAATCATTTTGTTAGACTCTATATATGATCTGTCTGTTGTTTTTATAAAAATGATTTTTAGAGAATGTCTTCAGTGCTAATGTTTAATTAGTTGTTTTATGCATATATTAAAGATATTTGTGTTCCCTGCTGTTTTCTTAGATTAATTCCTATGATAAATATGTGCATGTATAAATCATGGAACTTTCCTGATAAATATGTTTTTAAGTATAGTTTCTGCTGAAAACAAGTTATAGCATGTTTTACCCTGTTAGCTAGTAGCTCTAGCCCTAAGTAGCTTTGTGGTAATTTAATTGGTTATGTGCTTAGAATCTCTTTAGTGTGTTAAACCTTGTTCAAGCATCATCCCTGCACCATTCAGTTATTTATTTATGCATTGCAATCATTTAGGATCCATGGAGGAACCCCAGGAGCCAACAGAGACAGAAGTCCAGGAGGTACAGGAGCTAAACGAGGAGTACCACGAGCTCGACACTAACCTCCCTGAGTGCCCTGACCACCAGCCCTCCACCTTCACTCAAGGCAAGCCCCAGAGCATTCTTAAGCCTCCTAATATTTACAATTAATCTACTTGAGTATTTTATACTGTGATGCATTAGGTGACAGGAGTTGTTTGAATCCCAAATTGATGCATTACCTTCCTTGATTATTGTTTTACCTACCTTGTTACCCTGTTAATAAAAGTAAAAGCAACCGCTTAGCCTGCTTAGAATAAATGGTTACATTTATATTTAGGTTTTGTGTTATCCCATGGGGGTAATACTATCACGGTTGGCTATATTTGGAAAGAACCAATGGTAGTAATGAAATGCGGTCAACTGGAAGGAAGAGGCACCAAGTGGTTTAGACTTGGGGGTCGTCCGTCCGTTGGATCGTATAGGTTTGTACACAATGGTGGCCCTCTTACATCTTTGAATGCGCCCTTTCACATAGGGGCCGTTGCGAGTATCGACCCCGAAGCCGAGTAAACACTGTCCGGGCCGTCGCTCAATCTGCTGTGAGCACCCTCTAGTTTGTAGATACGATCTGCCCCGTGGTGGCCAACCGATTTCTACAATTGGGTGGACCAATGCGAGGCCGCGACGTTACTACCTGGACTTTGTTGAGCAGTAACCCAATGCATGGACCCGACGGGGAAAGTATGGGTGTGTGTCAAAGGTAATCTTACCAGCTGGTGTATATCGATTCGAATTGCCGCCCCCCACTGGATATGGGGGATTATGCTGAGCTTCACCACGGTACAACTCCATGTGACATCGTAATGGTTCTACTAAAATATTGACGGAGGAACTAGATGTATGTTATTATATTGTTTGAGTAGATCAAGTGAGTGCTCTAGTACAGGTGCAAACCTAGAGATAATAATAATAGGATGGAAAATGGTTGTTCTCTAATCTTTAGTTTCTTCTTGTTCGCTTTTCCGCAAAAATCAAGTTTACCCAGATCCACATAAATAGCCTTCCATACCCTTGGAGTCTTTATTTTCAGTTAGATGGGTAAGTCTAGCTGAGTACATTTCCGTACTCAGGGTTTGTCCCGTTTGTTGCAGATGGCCAAGTATACTTCGGCTATTGTAAGCACTGTCTCTATCCTTTCGAAGGAAAAGAGGAGTAGGCCTTGGGCAAGGTCTTCTACGAGCTCATCTTTTGCTGTTATCAGACATGACATCGTGGGCACCCTATTGACACCGTTTTTTGGCACGTGTCAATATAATCTACGGATTGTGCCGATCGGCAAGAGGCTGGTTGTTGTTTCTTATCGGCATCGGCATATTATCGGTCAGACTGCCGATAGAGGCGAGAATGTTGCTGATGAAGACAGACTTGTTGCCGATAGAGGCGGAAAGACTTGATGAAGGCAAAGGTCAGCTTGCCGATGAGAAGCCAGTGCCGATGGAAGCTAGAGGTTTCGGATGTTGCCGATGCCGATTGCCGATAAGGTTGATTGGTGAAGTCAAGTCGCCTGGGCTGTAAAGTTGTTGTTGCCGGTTACCGATGAGGAGATGTGCCGATTGCCGATGAGGAGATGTTGCCGATTGCCAATCGGGAAGTATTGCCGATGCCGATGCCGATGAATATAGGTTGACTTAGCGCTTGGTGTCAGCAGAAGATTACCGATGGCCAAAGAAGGAAGTCGCGGATTGGAGGGATCTGCCGATGGAAAGTTTCCGTCGAAGGGAAGATATAAGGAAACTGGTGATTTTATGCCAGTATTATTATGGTAGTTTGAGTCCGACTCTTACATGAGTCATTTTATTCCCTTAATAATAGTAGAATTTGTTTAGGAAAATATTATTGTTTTAGATCCGACTCCTGTGCGAGTCAGTTTCCTTAAAGTTAGGAGTTTTTGTTAGGAAAGGTACGAGTCGTATCTATGTACAACACTCCATGCGGGAGTATAAATAGGTACCTAGGGGTGCTGTAAACGATCATATCCAAGCATATCAAAATCTATTTTATCTTATTTACCTTTCCAGCAATTTACCTTTACCGCATTAGGTGTAGTTTACCTACGAGTTCTTTCAAGTTTTCGACGGGCTGCATCTCATCGACCTCCGTCAAATCTTTGTAAGTTCCGTGTTTTGAGCAATCAGAGCCTTGACGTCCGGGCATATCGCTGTCATCTCGTTCTGCTATTGTTCTAGTTATCCTTGATCAATCTGAGCTTTGACATCTGGGCGCATCGTCGTTGTCTCGTTCATTTTTGTTCTAGTTATCGTCCTTGTCGATTAATTGGTCAAATCGACTGGCACGCCTTCGGACAACCGAGTTTCGGGTAATAGCCCGAGGTGTTCGCAGAACCTGACGCTTTTTGTGTCAACACACCCCTACCTTTTTAAAACTTTGGGTTCAAAGTTCCAAATAGTGTTTTATTTTGGCCACAGGTGTTGTGACGTAAGTACTACTTTTATTTGGAACAAAGTGTTGTAATAACTTATTTCGTACTTCAAGTATTTTCGGTTTATTCGGGGCTCGTTCGAATGTGCATACCTGAGTTTGCGCGATCCTTGATTGTTAGAAATCCTTCAAGATTTCCGGACTACCGGGATTATATGGGCTCAAGTGTTTTAAGTGGCAGTTAAATCAACTACTTTGGTACTTGATCTCTTATAATCTGGATGGTTCCGTCACACGTGTCAAGCAGCGAAGGGCGTTGGACCAAGCTCCGGACTACTCGCTTTTGAGGCTCCGGACCATTCCCCATTGGTCTGGTGGTCTCTGTCTGAGAGTCTGCCAAGCGTCGGACCAGTTGGCTTAGTCCGACGGTAGTGGTTCGACGGGTGGTCCGGACCAAAGGTGTTCTCTGCGTAATTTTCGGAAGTGTGGAAGGTGAGCACCGGACCACTCTCCTTGGTCCGGAGGTGGCGTCGGACTAGTCCGGAGCAGGTGGTCCGGAGGTCGGGTGCTCTCTGCTCGTTTTGGTCTCGGCTGGTGAGAGCGTCGGACCAGCCACCGGACCACTCGTCATTGGTCCGGTGGTTCAGTCTGAACTGGTCCGGAGCCTCTGTTGGTTTTTTGTTTTTGTCCGTTCTGCCTAGTTTCTTGCCTCTTTTCCTTAGAGGTTGAGAACTTGGTCTTTGGGGTTTCCGGTGAGTTTTCCTCCACTGCCGGAGAGCTCTCTTTTCTCCGTTTTCGTTTGAATCCCCACTCGCGTTGCTCGGGGACTGGGTTCGGTTTTTGGGAAGAGTGGCCCGAATATTTCGAGAGAAATTTGAGGCTCCCATTCACCCCCCCTCTGGTCGCCGTTCTTGGTCCTTCAATTGGTATCAGAGCCGGTTAAGGATCACTCCACCTTAAACGGTTCTTGATCCGCGAAGGCGACATGGAGCGAGGTGTTGGCAAACCTCCGTTCTTCGATGGAACGAATTTCACCTATTGGAAGGTGCGCATGTCCGCTTACCTTCAAGGGCTTGATTCGAAGATTTGGGAGATTTGTGAGAATGAGGACTACGTGGTTCTTGGCGCTCGGATCACCGAACTCCAAGCTACGCAACATGCTTCAAACGCAAGAGCCCGTAGCATCCTCTTCTCGAGTTTGTCTCTTCCTGAGTTTGAGCGGGTTTCGAGTCTCACTACGGCACGAGAGATCTGGCAAACACCTGTGCGATATCATGAGGGCAACCCTCAGATCAAGTCCAGACTCTTTGACACATACCGTAGGGAGTACGAGAACTTCGTTCAGTTGGCCGGCGAATCTGTTGACGGGATGTTTACTTGCTTCCAATCTATCGTCAACAAGATGCGTGCTAATCGAGCCAACTTGCCTTATGATGATCATGAGATGGCTATCAAGCTTTTGCATGCTCTTGATCGGAAGGTGTGGGAGATGAAGGTCGCTGCCATTCAGTAGTCACTGGGCTATGACGCCCTGACCGTGGATGAGCTATTCAGCAAGCTCAAGTCCTCGGAGATTGACCACCAGACCCGGGCCAAGCTTGAGAACCCGTCGAACCCATCCATGGCATTGGTTTCTGGCCCCGGCGGTGTGTCTTCTTCTTCCTCTAACCCTTCACACTCTTCGTTCGCTTTGTCTTTGATGTCTGTGACAGAGGAACAAGTGGAGGCGCTTGGAGACGATGAGCTGGCCTTGGTCATCACTAAGTTCTCACGGTTTCACAACAACCGTTTGAACCGACGACGTGGTGGTCGGCCAAGGGGTGCTACCATTGCGGTGATGAGGATCACTTCATCGCAAACTGCCCCAAGAAAGTTGTGGGTGACTTCACCAAGCGCAAGGACAAGCGCGAGCACCGCTTCGAGGACAAGCACAAGGCCAAGGGCGGCTACAACCGAAAGTCCTCCAAGAAGGTGATCGACAAGGTGAAGGCCAAGCACCGAGCCTTCCTCGCCTCCCTCAGCGACATCGATGCCTCCTCCGATGGGGGCTCTTCCTCGAGCAACGATGAGTCGAAGGGAAAGGTTGAGGACAAGCTCAACGGCCTCTGCTTCTACGCCGACGCCAAGCACGGTGGTTTTTGCACCATGGCGATTGAAGAAGGCAAGGTCGGGAAGCGCAAGGATGGCCCCGACTACGACTCCGACACACCCGAGGTATCACCCACCATCGAATCCCTCTCTCTCAAGCTTGAGTCTCTGAATGATACCTTGCTTAGTCAGGATGCTTTGCTCAAGCGTGCCGCTTGTGAGAGGAACGATTTCAAAGCAAAGTACCTTAGCACGCTTCATGAGCTGGAGTTTGCTAAGGCACAAGTGGTGGTTACCGAGGAGGTAGAGTGTGATGCTTGTGCCACCCACATGTCTAGTCGTGTCACACTCCAGGACAAGTATGGCACTCTACTTGAGGAGATTAGTGAGCTGAAGGCTAGGCCTAGCTTACTTGGTGCGTGCAAGTCTTGCTTAGGCTTGCGTTATGAGCTGGCACAGAAGGATGCTAGGATCGCTGTGTTAGAGAAGGTCAGTTCAGACAGCACTAGAGAGTCGGATCGCTTTGAGGCTTTGGAGTTTGAGATCGCGTCGTGCAGACACGACAAGATGCGTACTGAGGAAGAAAACACATACCTTCGGTCCATCTTGAGCTGGGTGTCTTGCCGAGAGCCACAGTTGGGGATGATGCTTAGCCAGTGCAAGCGAGCTGGCAGCACGGGAGTAGGCTTTGTTACAGGTGGGAAGGACGATAGCATGTTCGGTAAGATCGGTGAGTGTAGTGGTTTGAGCGAGAATGAGAAACCCACCACAACAGCCAAGCTTACCAAGATCACTTCACCTAAGCCTACCGACCCCTCCAAGTTTCCTGTGAGAGATGGTGTTTTGAAGAGCCACCCAAAACCACTCCACAGAAGCAAGTGTGGATTGCCAAACCGAACCACCTTCGCAACCCACTTGACACACTGTCAGACATCTCTAGTGATCCCCTTCCTAAGAAAGCGAGAGCCACCCAACCCAACAAGAGAGTGCCTACCAAGAGTGTGGTGAGGTACCATTGTGAGTATTGTGAGCGGGATGGACACTTGGTTGAGTTTTGCTTTAGGAGGAAGAGAGATGATCGGAGGAAGGTTGAGTTGAACAACCGGGACATGTACCACCCACGAGTTGGGGTGCGTGAACCGGAAGTTCAGAGGCGCACTTCTAGGCCTAGAGGTGCAATGCCTCAAGGTGCTAGGCCTCAGGAGGCGAGACCACGTGGTGGTCGTGCCCGACGGGGTACCGATCGTGACCCATACGACTACGGGCCTCGTGGCGGTGGCTATACTCCACCCTTCTTTAGCGGACCACGTTTTCCCTATCGTGGCGATCGCTATCCTCCCGTGGGGCAGGAGATGTTTGGTTTTTCTCCTAACCCATTCTTTGGGCAAGTGGGACAACACTGGTATCCTTCACAGTTTACTAACCCCAGTGTTGGTCCGTTTGCTCACCCTATGTCTTTTTATTGATGTAGGAAGGAGGACTGGAGGAGACTTGGCTTGTGGATTCTGGATGCTCACGCCATATGACCGGAAGTGTCAAGTGGTTCTCCAGCCTCGACCCCGTGCACCACACCGAGTACATCACTTTCGGGACAAGAGTAAAGGTAAGGTTGTCTCCCAGGGGTCCATCCGAGTCAATTCGTATTTTGTCCTCAAGGATGTTGCTTTGGTTGCGAATTTGCATTTTAATCTTCTCTCGTTTTCGCAACTCCTTGAAGACGGTTATGATGTGAGCTTTAAGCCAAACTTGTCTTGGATTTTGGACTCTCGTGGTGATCTTGTTTACCGGATTTTACCCTTCGGGAAGGTTTTTCGTGCGGATTTTTCTATCTCTTTCGGATCTTCTCGTTGTCTTCTTGCCGGTTCTTCTTCCGAGCTTTGGAAGTGGCATAGGAGATTGGGACATTTGAGTTTTGACTTGCTTGCAAGGCTTAGCTCAATGGACCTTATCCAAGGATTGCCAAAGATAAAGTTCGAGAAGGATTTGGTTTGCCATCCTTGCAGACATGGCAAGATGGTTGCTGCTTCCCATCCTCCCGTAACTCAAATTATGACCTCACAACCCGGCGACCTCTTACACATGGACATAGTTGGTCTAGCTCGGGTTAGGTCAGAAGGAGGGAAGTGGTATGTGGTAGTAGTCATTGATGACTACTCGAGGTACTCTTGGGTGTTCTTTTTGGAGAGTAAGGATGAGGCTTTTATGCATGTGCGTGATCTGATTTTGAGATTGCAAAATGAGCTACCTAAGAATGCCATGAGAGCTATTCGCAGTGACAATGGCACAGAATTCAAGAATGCTCAATTTGCATCTCTTTGCTCTTCTTTGGGTTTGGATCACCAATTTTCCTCTCCTTACACTCCCCAGCAGAACGGTGTTGTTGAGCACAAGAATCGGACCCTTGTTGAGATGGCCAGGACGATGCTCGATGAGCATAGGACTCCTAGGCGGTATTGGGCCGAAGCACTCAGTTCTGCTTGCTATGTTTCCAATCGCAGTTTTCTCCGAGCTTTCAAGAAAAAGACCTCTTATGAGCTGCGTTTTGGGGGACCACCCAAGGTAAGTCACCTACGGATGTTTGGGTGCAAGTGTTTCATCCTCAAAAAGGGCGGTAAGTTGGATAAATTTGAATCATGGTCTTCTGACGGTATCTTTCGTGGTTATTCTACTCACTCTCGTGCTTGTCGAGCACTTAACCTAGAAACTAACCGAGTGATGGAGACTTGTGAGATTACATTCGATGAAACTGTGCCCTGTGTTTCCACTGCTTTTGAGCTTGCAGGTGATGATGAGGTGAACACTAGCATCTTTGTGGAGGAGGAGCAGGACGACACCGATTGGGGTGATCCCGAGCCGACTCCACCGGCTGCCCCAGTCGACCCTGTGACGTCTACTTCGGCTCAAGGCCCGGACCCTTCTACTTCCTCTACATGGGGGCCATTCGAGCAGCTTCCTCAGTCGGTGCCCGCTGCACCTGAGGGAGCTCCAGCAGCTGTCGAGGGGGAGGCGACTTCTTCACGTGAGGTGCCACTACACATTTAGCATCGCCACCCTCCTCAGACTATGATCGGCGACATCAACGAGCATACCACACGCTCCAGGTCATATCGTATCTCTCACTTTGCTCATTCGGCTTTTGTCGCGTCTTTTGAGCCCCGAGATGTGGGACACGCATTGATGGATCCGGATTGGGTTAATGCCATGCATGAGGAGTTAGAGAACTTTGAGCGAAACCGCGTTTGGGTCTTAGTGCCACCACCACCAAGTTGCCACCCTATAGAAACCAAGTGGGTTTTCAAGAATAAACAAAGTGAGGTTGGGGTGGTAGTGCGTAACAAGGCTAGGTTGGTAGCGCAAGGCTTTTGTCAAAAGGAGGGAATAGACTATGAGGAAACCTTTGCTCCCGTAGCTAGTTTAGAAGCCATTAGAATCCTTTTAGCTTTTGTGGCTTCTAAGGGTTTTAAACTTTTTCAAATGGATGTTAAAAGTGCTTTCCTAAACGGCTACACAGAGGAGGAAGTGTATGTTAGACAACCTCCCGGTTTCGAAAATCCCAAGTTTCCAAACCATGTTTTTAAACTGCACAAAGCTTTGTATGGTTTGAAACAAGCCCCTAGAGCATGGTATGATAGGTTGAAAACATTTTTGCTTGCTAAGGGTTTTAAAATGGGATCGGTAGATAAGACGCTTTTTCTCCTCAAGCAAGGCAAAGACACTCTCCTAGTCCAGATTTACGTGGATGATATCATCTTTGGTGGTTCTTCTCATGCTCTTGTTGCCAAGTTTGCAAATCTTATGAGCAGGGAATTTGAGATGAGCATGATGGGAGAGTTGACTTTCTTTCTCGGGTTGCAAATCAAGCAAACCTGAGAAGGGACGTTTGTGCACCAAGGCAAGTACACGAAGGATATCTTGAAGAAGTTTGATATGGGCGAGGCAAAGCCCCTCTCGACGCCTATGTCAACTACTACTTCCCTGGATGCGGATGAGGAAGGAGAAGCGGTGGACCAGATGGAGTACCGCAGCATGATCGGGTCGCTTCTATACTTGACAGCGACTCGGCCGCGACATTCAGTTTGTCGTCTGCTTGTGTGCACGCTTTCAGGCGTCTCCACGGACTTCGCACAAGTAGGCGGTGAAACGCATCATGAGGTACTTGCGCTTCACTCCCGAATTTGGTCTTTGGTTTTCCGCCTCCTCCTCTCTTGTGCTTTGTGGTTATTCTGATGCCGATTTCGCCGGTTGTCGTCTTGATCGGAAGTCCACTTCTGGGACTTGCCAATTTCTCGGATCTTCTCTGGTGTCTTGGTCTTCTCGCAAACAGTCTAGCGTGGCACAGTCGACGTGCGAAGCTGAGTACGTTGCCGCGGCTAGCTGTTGTTCGCAGTTGCTTTGGATGATTGCGACTTTGAAGGATTTTGGTCTTCAGCTTACTAAAGTGTCTCTGCTTTGTGATAGCACGAGTGCCATTAGTGTAGCCAAAAATCCTGTGCTTCACTCTAAGACCAAGCACATTGATGTTCGTTTTCACTTCTTGAGAGATCACTATGAGAAGGGCGACATTGACCTCCGGCATGTCGATACCCAAAACCAGCTTGCGGATATTCTCACAAAACCTCTCGATCAAGTTGCGTTTTCTCGCCTTCGGGGTGAGTTGGGTGTTTGCTTCCCTTTTTAGTTGAGGGAAGCTCTTTGTGTTTCTTTTTCTTTTTGGTTCTTTTTATCTTTTCTTTTATTTGGTGTCATTGTTTTTTGCATCTCATTTGCATTTGTGACATAGTTCATTTTAAGCTTCATATCTATAGCCGATATAATGAATCTATGCTCTGTTTGAGGTGCTTTATGTGTCTATGGTGTTGACTAACTTAGACTCTCTTTGATCTCTTGATATGCAATAGAGCTAAGTTAGAAAAGCTTTAAAACTGAATTTAATTCCCCATGTCACCTCTGAAATGGCACTAGCATGTGTAGGTGTCACACCCGTTTTCAAGAACAAAAACAAGTGCATAAAAGGCTCATGTGCACCCCAAGAATAGTCGCACACATGAGTTGACAAATTATGAAAGAGTACCATCACAGTGCTTATTACATAGCGAATAAATATTCATTACATAGTTTGAAACAAATAATTTTAACTAAACGAAGATAACTGCGGAAGCTCCAAGGGACTGGTTGACTCCAAGTCTAGTACTCATTGCGGTAATCATCAACCCAATCTTCATCTGTGTTGTTTGAATGCAAGGGTGAGCACATACGTACTCAACAAATATAACACGGGGTTTATGAAGCTCAAAAGGGAATGCATGGTTCATAGTGGTGAGCATTTTAAGTAGATCAAATTCATATTAATATCAACAATTGCCAAGGTAATTTGCATAAGCTCAAATATCCATGATCATAAAGTAAATGACAGAGATATACAATAAATAAATAACACATGCGTAAGCCACATAGAAATAAGAACCCAATAATTCTGTGAGTTTTCCGAGCCGCTAGTGTCCGTGAGCACGGCTATCATGATAGTTTATTAACTCTGATCAGAGGTGTACATCTTTACCCACGATTCGTGATTGCCCATTTGCTCGGGTTAATTACTCCCAAAACACTGCCAAGGTGAGCGGGCAGGGTACACTATGAAGCCTTCCAAGGGTTCGTCTAACAAGTCAGGGCCGCAAGGTTCGTGGCAGGGGGATGTAGAGCCAACCTGTCTACGGTCACACTCCTTCGCGGCTGGCCCGTAGATTAGGAACCACACTATACCCGTCTTGGCACGCTCCTATTTGCGCCATAAAGGTAACCACTGACAAGCTAGAAAAGGTCCCCATACTGAGCTAAAGCCAGAGCCATATAGCCCTCGTGGTTGTACTGTATATCCCAGCTTTTGCCGACAGATAAGCTCCTATAATCCATGTTGCTAAAAAGCAAGTTTTACCATTATTGCATATAGTCATTAACAATTAAGATCATGTACATCTGATATGAGCGCTAGCAATACTAATCATATGTGGTGGATCAAATCATAGGTGACAAGGTATTCAGGGTAACAATCTCTAGGATCAAACTATGGTAAACAAGGAATCATGCATATGAGTTATATTATTTGTGAATAGGACATCAAGGATAATCCCATGTTATACTTGCCTTCTTCGAAGAACTCTTGCTGATCTTGATCAAGGAGAAACTCCGGTTCTTCAACGGATTGCTCAACGTCTATTCCGATCAACAATCAACACCATTCAATCAACGGCAATCATACACGAAGCAAACAAGACTATGATTAGAACAGTACACCAACAATAATAAAACAAGATGAAAAGTTTATAAAACTAATCTACGCATCACTACGATCACAACGATGTTTCGTTCACGGAAAACGGAGCTAGAACGAAGAAGTTAGGAAATAAACGGGTTTTCCTATACAAAGATATTAAATCTAAACACGAAATTAATTTTTTCAAAAGTAACTAATAGTAGTATTAACATAAAGAGAACTTTATTATGAACCTAACGCAACTTGAATGGGTCAAAAAGGATTTAAAATGAGCAAGGTACGGGGTTTTGAATTCGAGTGGCAAATTTGTAAATAAATATTTTTCCTTTTTAAATCAAATTGGAATACTGCCGAGAGGAAATATGTTTTCAAAAAGGGAAAACGTATTCGGGGAAGGCGCTAAGGACGACGGGTTGACACTTGAAAACAGTCAGGGGCTCTTTTGCAAATCAGCAGAGCGAAGGGGTATCAAGGGTTGTGGGTCGTTGGATCGCGGATGGATGGATTAGATTAGATCGGAGTGGCCGAAAGGGTATCTTTGGATTTGGATCGTTGGATCTAAAGAGGACGGTGCAGATTAGAAGGGAGAGAGAGAAGAGGCGGCGCCGGCCGGGAACAGAGACCGCGCGGTGGTCCGCCATGGGCTCCGCCGTGGAGCTCGCCGGCGTGAGCGGATTAGGGCCTACGGGCCATCGAACACCGAACCGTGAGGTCCGGGAGGGAGAGAAGGAGACGACGAGTCTACCTGAGTGCTTTGCGCGTGCAGACGAGGAACCGGGGTGGCTGACGACGTGGCGAGGTGGCTACGGCACCGAACCATGAGGTCCGGGAGGGAGAGAAGGAGATGACGAGTCTACCTGAGTGCTTTGCGCGTGCAGACGAGGAACCGGGGTGGCTGACGACGTGGCGAGGTGGCTACGGCTCCACTGCAACCGTCAAAAGGCCAGTGAGCGGAAATAGAACATGGGGAAGGGTTCCGGGTACCTCCAATCACATTCCGCAGAGGATGGAGGGCTCACGATGGTCTAGGGAGCTTTAGCGGGCTCCGTGCTGGCTTGCGGCAGCGCTGTGGTTGCGGAAGGAAAAACGGGGCGAGGAGGGGAGGTGCGGTAGTATTTATAGGGGCTGGGTCGATCCACGGAGCAAGAAATCCCGAGAATCGGGATTGGGAGGGAGTCACGGGCTCACGGCCGTGCTCATCTCGGGGTCATGCCGTGGCTCGGTTCCAAGCTTCGGCGGCTGAAATAAGGGAACAGGAGGAGGCGGTGGGTGACAGGGGTCGGATATGGTGCTCAGGCATGACTCGGTTGGAATCAAATCCCGAGCAAACGGATGGGAGGAGGATTCGGGGAAGGATACTCCCGGCGCTCGGTTCTGATTCAGTGGAGAAGAAAGGGAAGGGGAGAGGGATGACGCGTGGGCCATGGAGGTCAGCGACCCAGTGGAGAAAAAGGAAAAGGGAGGGGAGGGCTGACCAGTGGACCCCTGTTGTCAGCGGTGCAGAGAGGAGTGCGGTTCATCCGCATTGGGCCTCTGGCCGACGGCCCAAGAGGGGAGGAGGAGACGGCCGGCCTCGGCTGGGCCAAGAGAAAAAGAGGGAGGGGAAAGGCCTCGGGCCAAAGTGCAAAAGAGAAAGAGAGAGAAAAAGAAAAGACTTTTCAAAATTCCAGAATTTGATTTTTCAAATGAATTTTCAAACACATTTTCAAAGCATTTTCAAATACAGTTTTCAAACTCAGTTTTGGGTATTTTTCATAACCACTCAAACAAGAATAGAATGCACCAGCATGCAATGCATAACATGTTTCTATATGACAAATTTTATTTTACCAAAGCATTTAGAGCTTAAACATATTAAATGCATAGCAGAAAACATACTTAAATCATTTTAATGCATTTCAAAAATGATGCAAAAATTTGGGTGTTACAAATCTACCCCCCTTAAAAGAATCTCGTCCTCGAGATTAGCTGGGTTACTCAAACAACTGCGGATATGACTTTCTCAACTCATCTTCTCTTTCCCAAGTTGCTTCTGCCTCAGAGTACCGATTCCACTGAACCTTACACATCTTAATGACTCTGCTCCTGGTTACTCTTTCTGTTGTTTCAAGAATCTTAACTGGATACTCTTCATAAGTCAGATCATCAGCTACATTAACATCCTCCAAAGGTATTTGCTCTTCTGGTACTCGCAAACACTTCTTAAGTTGTGACACATGAAATACATCATGGACTCCAGATAAATTCTCAGGCAGATCCAACTGATAAGCAACTTCACCATGTCTGGCTAACACTTTTAATGGTCCAACATACCTTGGTGCTAGCTTGCCTTTCATGTTAAACCTTTTTACACTTCTCATTGGTGATACTTTGAGATAGACATAATTACCAATATTAAAAGACAAGTCTCTCCTTCTATTATCCGCATAACTCTTCTGTCTCGACTGTGCTATTCTCAAACTTTCCCGGATCACTCTCACACGATCCTCAGCATCTCTGAGTACATCAGCACCAAACATTTGTGTCTCACCTGTTTGATTCCAAAACAATGGTGTTCTACACTTACGACCATACAGTGCCTCAAACGGTGCCATCCTGATACTCTGCTGATAACTGTTGTTGTAGGAGAACTCTGCGTACGGCAAACTCTGATCCCAACTAGTACCATACTGCAAAGCACAAGCTCTCAACATATCTTCCAATATCTGATTAGTTCTTTCAGTTTGACCATCTGTTTGAGGATGATATGCAGTACTGAAGTTCAACTTAGTTCCCAAAGCTCTATGTACACTATGCCAAAAATTTGAAGTGAACTGAGTACCTCTGTCAGACACAATCTTCTTTGGAACTCCATGCAAACATACTATCCGTTCCATATACAGCTCTGCTAACTGAGCACCATTGTACTTTGTCTTGACTGGTAAAAAGTGAGCTACCTTGGTCAGACGATCAACTATTACCCAAATAGAATCATAACCTCGCTGGGTACGGGGTAACCCAACAATGAAATCCATACCAACTTCTTCCCACTTCCATTCAGGTATCTTCATAGGTTGCAACAATTCAGCGGTCGCTGATGTTCAGCTTTAACCCTCTGACAAGTATCACACAAAGCCACATACTCAGCTACATCTCTTTTTAATAGCTTGTATATAGCTTGTAACTATGGCTCTTCATTGTTTCATTCAATTCCATTGAGCACCATGCTTAAAATTGATCTAAAATGAAATTGCTCTCTGCTTTGTGCATTGGAAAGATCGAGTTGGGTTTGCATTGTGAGCACTTCACCGTGTGTCCGAGACTGCTTCCCATATGGGTTGATACTTGAGCGGTGTCGTGTATGACCAAAACCGGTGTGTTAAGTCCTTTGACTTTGCCCGGTTGGTAAGCAGTGGCATCACTTTGCTTACAACCACTCGCATACAACTTAAATGTGCCTAAAACTGAATTTTGGCTGCAAAACTCTGAAATTTGAAAAATTCATTCAGTTGGGTCATTGGCTTGTTGTATGAACTTTGCTAGGGATAGTTTTACTTGCTATACATGAGATTTCTTTGAGATAGGTCTTATCTTGTTTTCCATGTCTAGTTGTCTCTAGGAGGTGATACCCATTCCTTGCTCACACATGTAATGCTCTCTAAAATAGCTTCTAAAAGTGATCTTTAGCTCAACCTGAGTCTTAGTTGGGCACGTAGATCTTTTCCTATTCTCACAGGATCACATTACTTAGAGCATCCTTTCATTGTCTTTGCTCTATGTATGAAGCTTGTTGCACTCATTTTGCATATCATGGCATTTGTGGCCGGTTCTTGAGTTCTGAGCTTTGATGAGATTCATGTGTCAACAAGGGGGAGTGATGTGCATTTCACTCCATCTACACTTAAGGGGGAGAGTTGTGCATTGTGGGAAGAAAGCATGGGGGAGAGATATCTGATCAAGGGGGAGAAAATGTGCATTTTGTGAAAATCTTGCTTCTTTGGCTCTTTTCACCCTTCCTTGGTATCTTGTGTATGCTTTTGCCCAGGGGGAGCTTTTGCTAGATGTGTTGAGCCTTTGCCTCTTCTGGAGGGTCTAGCTTGTGTTTTGGCTCCGACAGGTTTCGATTGGCTTCTTGAGTTTTATGCGTTTTAGTTGGTATCTTTGAGCTCCCTTAGTGCTTCAATTGGTATCCTGAGCTTTGAGAGCCTTGATTGGTATCTTTGGCTTGCTAGCGGTGTTGAGCCCGTTTCTGCCTCTTCTTGAGGGCTAGCGTTGTTTTGCTTGGTTGCGTCGAGTCGTTGCCCATGTCTTTGGGAACCAAGTTTTGGATGCGTTTTTGCTTCTCTCAAGTGACCCCGTTTTGGCTTTCTTAGCTTTTGGTCATTTGGAGAGCTTTACCTTGTTGGCTTAAATCTAAAATGCACTTGTGTTGACAATGCACTCATCAAGGGGGAGATTGCGAACACATGGTAGATAAGTACCCATGAATGTTCAGTTTTGATGATGAGTGATTGACCAACACATGAGTGTTTCAGTTTGAGCGTTTTCTTCTAACCTCTTTGCGAAAGCAAATGTGTGCCTGTCTATCGGCTTGTGGTGTGCAGGTACTATGCCTAGTGACAGTGGTCAATGGCGTGGAGAAGGTCGAGTAGAGGCTTGCCGTGCCGATGGACTGAGAGCGGTGAAGGGCGGAAGCGGGGCTCGGACTGAGGGACCATGGGCGCCGGCGGACTAGCTATGGTGGCTAGTACTTGGCACCGGCGAGTGCGAGAAGACATGGAGGTAGACCAAGTCGATCGAGTCAAGACGGCGGACGAGCGGGTCGAGCGGAGGCTCAGGGGACTCGGAGTCCGACCGGGCGAGGACAAGGTGGCTCGAGTCGAGCGGTTTCGTGGTTTGGGCCGCAAAACCACCGGAGGACGGTTTCCGAGTTTGGGCCTCAAAACTCGGGGTTCGGTAGTTGAGCCGAAAGCTACCGGTGGCGGGTTTCGCGGGTTTGAGCCTCAAAACCCGGGCGGAGTTTCCGAGGAAGCGGGGATGGCACGTGGCGGAATCCTGGAGGTTGCGTCGAGGCGACGGCAACTCCTGGCAGGAAGCGGGGCCGTCCATTCAAATCGAGGGAGATATTTACCGGAGCTTGGACTGCAATGCTTAGGCTAGATAGTTCACTCATTGTATCTAGGGGGGTCTTTGGGAAATAGCCAAAGCCTCTAATAAATAGAGGATGAAGGGGTATCCTCATACTATCTCTTGAACCCTAATCATTTGCCCCAACTCTCTCTCTCTACCCTCTCTCTAGTTCATGAGATCCCTAGGTTGATTTCACCAACCTCTGTAAGAACTTGTGTTTGTTGCAAGGAATCAGAGGTCGTAACCTCTGTAAGCCATGGTGGCTTCGACTTCTTGATCGTGTCCCCGGTTTTCTTGTGTTCTTCGCGTTTTGCTTTTGCTCCCTCTTTGTTCCTGAGATGATTTCTCTTTGTGGGGAGTAGCTCTTGCAAATCCGTTTGAGCCAAGTTGTTCGTATTCGAGAGGAGCATCTTTGCACCGAAGGATCCATCCTCAAACCTCTCGAGTACACAGATCGGGCGATTTCTTTGCGGTGTTCTTCGTTTTTGAGCTTTTCCCCAAATCTCTTCTCCTCCCCTTGATCTAAGCCAAATTGAGCGATGATTTCTTCGGGATAGCTCCCCAACTGCACTAAGATCATGCCTACAAAGTTTGGTTGCAGTTGGTGATCATTTGGTTGGGTTTTGAGAAGATTTGGCGGAGTGAAAATTGTTTTTCGCGGGTTTCAGAGTTTCTGCTCGAGAGCGTCGGACGACTTTCCCTTAGCTCCGGACCATAGCAAGTGGTCCGGTGGTCTTGACCTTAGACGTGTCAAGCAGCGAAGGGCGTCGGACCAAGCTCCGGACTACTCGCTTTTGAGGCTCCGGACCATTCCCCATTGGTCCGGTGGTCTCTGTCTGAGAGTCTGCCAAGCGTCGGACCAGTTGGCTTAGTCCGACGGTAGTGGTCCGACGGGTGGTCCGGAGCAAAGGTGTTCTCTGCGTAATTTTTGGAAGTGTGGAAGGTGAGCACCGGACCCCTCTCCTTGGTCCGGAGGTGGCGTCGGACTAGTCCGGAGCAGGTGGTCCGGAGGTCGGGTGCTATCTGCTCGTTTTGGTCTCGGCTGGTGAGAGCGTTGGACCAGCCACCGGACCACTCATCATTGGTCCGGTGGTTCAGTCTGAACTGGTCCGGAGCCTCTGTTGGTTTGCTGTTTTCGTCCGTTCTGCCTAGTTTCTTGCCTCTTTTCCTTAGAGGTTGAGAACTTGGTCTTTGGGGTTTCCGGTGAGTTTTCCTCCACTGCCGGAGAGCTCTCTTTTCTCCGTTTTCGTCTGAATCCCCGCTCGCGTTGCTCGGGGACTGGGTTGAGCACCCAACAACTGGGTTCGGTTTTTGGGAAGAGTGGCCCGAATATTTCGAGAGAAATTTGAGGCTCCCATTCACCCCCCCCCCCCTCTGGTCGCCGTTCTCGGTCCTTCACATTGCCAAGGAACATTTTTGCAATACCAAAGTCTGACACATGTGCTGTCAAGTTTTCATCAAGCAATACATTGCTAGGCTTCAAATCACGATGCAAGATAACCTCTGTGTGCTCATGATGCAGGTAGCTCATTCCCATTGCCACATCCAACATGATGTTAACCCTCTGGATAAATTCCATGGTATGTCCAGAATATAGTTGATTGTCCAAGCTCCCATTTGGAAAGTAAGGTAGCACCAGTGCCTTAAAGTCCAAATTGGAGCAGGTGCTCAATATCTTCACCAAATTTCGATGACGAGCCATGCGCAATGCAGCACACTCAGCATCAAAACTCTTGTAGGCGCCTTCTTGCTCTAGGTTGAAAACCTTGATCGCAACAATCGAGTTGTCATCTAACGTGCCTTTGAAAACTTTGCTGTAGCTACCAACACCAATGAGGTTATTCTCACAGAAATTGTTGGTAGCACGGGCAAGCTCATGGTAGGAGGCTGGTTGATAGTTGATCAACTCTACCGGGTCAGACGGCATTGGCACCTCTGTTTTCCTTTTGGCAACGACATACAGGCAGATGGCAACTATTCCAATTCCTGCCGTAGGAGGAATTATAACTTCCAGAAGCCATACTTTGGATCTAGAGTGCCTATTGTCTTTTAAGCAAGGTGGAAATCCAACAGCAGGAAGACCACAAAGTGCAGTATTACCCATCAATGATTGAAATGAGATGTTTGAGGAGAACACTCCACCCATCGGTATCTGACCTTCTAGCCTATTGAAAGACAGGTTCAAGCTGGTAAGTTGAGTGAGGTTGGACAACGTTGTTGGAATGGTTCCAGAGAGTTCATTAGAAGAGAGGTTCAACAGCTTGATGTTTAATAGGTTTCCAAATGTTTGTGGATTTCTCCCTGAAATGAGTTTTTTGACAAATCTAATTCAGTGAGCATGACAAGGTCGCCCATGGAAATGGGAAGGCTACCATATAGTTGGTTTCCTAGGAGATCCAGTTTGGAAATTGCTTTCATGTTCCCTATGTTACTTGGAAGTGTGCCAGTCAAGTTGTTGTGTGAAAAATTAAGTTCAAGAAGTTTATCAAGGTTGGTGGGTATATAAATGTTTGATGAAATGAGATTATCTGATATGTACAAGTATTGCAGTTGACTGAGGTTACTGAGACTTGTTGGCATAGCACCTGTGAATTTGTTACTGTCAAGGCGTAGATAATACAAGCTGCTTAACCTTCCAACTTGGACGGGGATGCCACCAAACATGCTATTGAAGGACAGGTCTAGTGCAACAAAATTAGTAAGGCATGTGATTGATACTGGAAAGTTTTGCCTTAGATGATTGTTGCGAAGAACTAGCTCTATAAGGTTACTCAAGTTTGCCATGGTGCTTGGGATTTCACCTGTAATTAAGTTGTTTTGGGCATCAAAATACTCGAGAGCAGAGAGGTTGCCTATGCCGTTAGGGAGATTACCAGAGAAGGAATTCTCATGTACAGAAATGCGTCTAAGGGCTCTACACTTATGCAGAGGATCGAGAAAGCTGAGGTCCCCTTGGAGCATATTTCCTGAAACATCCAAGAAATCAAGAGCTATGATATTCCCAAGGGAAGATGGGACCAAATCAGTCAAAAAAAATTCAATGACAAAGACAGGCGCTCAATCGATGATACGTTGCCAATGGACTCAGGAATGGTACCGGTTATGTTGGCCATTCTAAGGTTGAACCACCAGAGTTTCCTCAGTTGACCCAACTCGTGTGGAATTGTTCCATGTACGAAACATGAACTAAGGTCCAACACAGCAAGATTTGTGAGATTGCCAAAATCAGTTGGGATTTCCCCAAAAAGATCGTTACCACCTAAAGATATCTCTGTCAGTTGGGGTAACATGGTCAACCACTCGGGATGATGTCCGTAAAGTTATTGATTGACAGAGATAAGATCTGAAGGTTTCTACTTGCCGAAAGCCCCAAGGGCAATGGCCCAACAAATTTGTTCTGTGATAACGATATCTCTCGCAGCATTGGGAGATGAAAGCTATCGTTGCCTGGCAAATGACCGGATAAATCATTGGCTTCTAGGTAAATTTCTTCGAGCGAGGATATATTGAAGATGGCAGGAGGTGCTATCCCTGTGAGCTGGTTCTGGAGTACAAGAAACTGGAGCTTGGGGAGAGAGCCGATGCTAGTGGGGATGGGTCCGGTGAGCATATTAAACCCAAAATCGATGTCATATAGCTCGTTGGTGTGATTGAAAAGACCTTGTGGTATCTCACCGCTCATCTGATTTCTAGAAAGCCAAGGGTGTTGTATGTTGTGGAGGTTGCACAACTCCAGGGGGATCTCCCCAGTGAGGTTGTTGCTGTGAAGGTAGAGAGCCTCAAGCGTTGTGAGGTTACCAAGGGAGGTAGGGATCAGGGGCGTAGCTAGAGGGTGGTCCGTGTGGGCCAGGGACCACCCTAGATTTTTTTAGCAAATTAAATAAATATTTAGATTTTAAGTAATTTTTTATTTTAAAAATAATTGTAAGATTTTTAAAATATATTTATCTTATGTTCTATTAGACTATATTTTTGCATGATATATTTAGACCTTATTTGATAGATTTTCGTTCGACTTTGATGTCACCTCCTTCGTACACTAGAATAAAAACCTATTTTTCTCTTAAAATGAATAAGAATTCATCAAAATCACTATTTTTTGTTTTATTGGTTTTAGCTTCTCTGTGTGTTGTAACAAAAAAAATCAAAAATATTTGTTGACGTATTAACAAAACTATATTATTAACAAAAAATATTGAACTGGACCACCCTAGAGTAAAATCCTAGCTGCGCCACTAGCAGGGATTGCACCTGAGAGAAAGTTGTGGGAGAGGGAAAGGTACCTCAAGCGGCGCAACTGTCCAAGCTCATCAGGGATCACACCGGTGAGCCCGGTCTGACGGAGGTCGGCAAAGGAGAGGAAGGAGAGACAGGCGAGCTCTGTGGCGAGGTGGCCACCAAGGGTCACATTGGGCAACGCAAGTGCGGTGACGCGCTGCCGTCGACGGCTGCAGGAGACACCAGACCAGTGGCAGAAGGATGTGTTGGGCGTCCGGTTGCTGCTGAGGAAGCCTGAGGGGTCAGATATACGTGGGCTTTGAATGCCAGCAGTGCAGAGAGGTCGTCTGTGCAGTTGCTTGCCATGGCTGCTGCTGCCAGCACCATTGACAGAGTTACAGATGCATGTAACATGAGGATGAAACGAAGAGCATCCATGTGTGGTGATGGCAGTGCACTTGCCAAATCAGTGATCAGTGAAGAGTGTATTGTGGAGTTGAGTTTTCTAGTTAGGTAGGAGTATTTATCCTGGGAGATGGGAGTCCTTCCTTTAGTCTTTCCAAGTTCAACCGAAAATAGCTATCAGGCTGACTGTGGACTTTGACTAAACCACCAATTAGAATGTGTGAAAGACGATTGTTCAGTAGTGGCCTAGTCCAGTACTGCACTTGGAAGAGCATGATTAATTTATATATTGTGCCGTTGTTCAAACTTGTAAGAGCATGATTATTCTTCCACACCGGTGTTAGGCAATTTTTGCTTCTACGTTCAAAGGGCAAGGGACATGAAGTTATGCAAGAATCGTAGCGTTTGGAAATTGGAAGGGTAGGTGTGGCTTTTTTTTTTTTTTAATTTTCACCGGAAGTTGAACAAAAGCTGCCCCAAACAGTGCAACGTGATTTTAACTGTTTATGTGTGGAATTCCTGAATGCTGGTTTGACCAAATTTATTAGAACTATTTGTGCTACTTGTCATTGTTTAGAGAATGACTATTAAGGGGGAGGTCTCTGAACTATTAAGTGAGGTCTCTGAACTTGACGGACGATATCATCTATATCCCAGAACTTTTAAAATGATTTATGTGGATCCCTAAGCTTGTAGGTGGTGGTTCATGAACTTTCAAGGTATCACCATATCCTAATATCCTATAGTGTTATCTCGCTCCCTAAACTTTCAAGTAATCATCATATGTCTCTAAATTTGACATGCGGTGTCACTCCGGTTCAAATGTGATCTAACTCACTCTATAAATTAGTCTGACAGACTGCCAGTAGGTTGAACATGGATCCAACATGTGTCAATTAATCAGTCATTATTTATACAATATTTATCAAAAGTATAAACTATATAAAACAATTTACATAGTGAAAAATAAACTAAAATAAACTATATAAAACAATTTACAACAGTTTACAAGCCGCCACCGGCCTCGTTGTCACGTCCACTTCTGGCCTCGTCACATCGCTTGGTGTTTTGGGCACCGCCATGCCAACAAGGCAACAATATCGCTCCAATCCCATGGCCGGCCGTCATCCACCCAATTGGGCAGCGACCACCGTGCACAGCCTCTACGGCAAGGCACACCGCGAGATCGACCGTCGGCGCCGCACCGTGCCTACTACCCTTGCTCCCAACGCGTTCAAGCCATTATATTGTTCGGTGTCGCCGACCATTTGTTTGTTGCTTGTGTCTATGCCAGGGAGATATGGACACGAATATGTCGTTGTATGCACATTCAGTTGCTGGCGCCATCCCCCAATGAGCGTCTCGTATGCTGGTGGTTACGTTGCCGTGAAGAATGCCATTCTGATCTTCACCGCAAGGGCTTTGACACTCTGATCTTGCTGGTTTCTTGGTCCTTATGGGGGGAAGGAACCGAAGAGTTTTCAAAGGGGAGGTCGCTCAGCCGATGGAGCTACTGAGAATCATCAATGAAGAAGGGACTCAATGGATTCAAGCAGGCTACAGGTCGCTGGCTGTTCTGTTCGCAGTAGCAGATGCTTAGGTTCGGTTGTCCTCCATAGTCGCAAAATTTCTTGTTGTATAATTGTTAAACCGTCTTTGCTTGTGCTCCATTCATGGGAGATCTTGGTTCTTGCATTGTCAAGGCTCTCATGGGTTGGAAGCTGTATCCCAAACTATCCTTTCCTCTTAATGAAAAGCTTGTGCCTAGGCACATGTTCGCGAAAAAAAAACATTGTATGTATTCTACACGCCGAACAATGGATAAACCCGGATTGTCTCCATCCGCGCAGTGCAGTTGCTCTTCGCGCTGGTGATGATGGCCCGTCACTGCCCAACCTTGAGGCGTGGCATTCAGGTGATGTCCAGGGTGCGGCCGTGCGGGGTGACTGTTCATTCATGGGGTGTCACCACTCCCCACCTGGGCCAGCACAAGACAACCCAGCTGCCAAGGAGGAGCACGAGAGCCCACCGCCGCAATGCTAAAGTCCATGACCCTCAGTGGGTTTGTAATAGGTGTGAAGGCCAAGTTGGCAAGTAGATAAGGAGAGGCTTGAAGAGGAGGAAAGACTTAAGAAAGAACACAACTCTTATTTCGAGTAAACTGATCCAGACTTCTTAATGAGGTAGTAATTTACATCAAACGTAGTATTAATAAAACAATTTACACGAATCATGTAGAAAACAATCTATTAGGATTTCTCTTTCCTCTCAAACCGTAAAAGCAACCATAGCAAAAGTAAAATTGTAAACACGGTACAACATTGTACAATATCCATGCGCTAGGCTCGACAATGCCACCATAAGGCCCATCTGCGCGGGGTGTCGCCTGTGTGAGCCGGCGATGGGAGGAGGGCGTCCAACGACCGTAGCACATGTAGGCAGGTGTCAAGCAGTCACGAGTGAGGAGGCGTACGTCGAGGGGAGGCAGACATTCCTACTGTTGTAGTGTTGTTGCTGGACACCGCAGGCTGAGCACCTCGATCATGGTAGGCGACACGACCGCCGCCGCGCCAATGCCGTTGTACCAGCAAAGATGTACACGACTAACGTCGGTGCAGCATATATCGTAGACTTGGAGGTTCCGCCGACTGTCGTGCGATTGAAGTACCACGGGTAGTGCCGCGTCCACAACCGCACACGAGCGAGCGAGGCTCCTCGGAACGAGCACCCACAGTGGCAGCAGCATGCTCTTCTCCCACCCCGGCAACAGTCTCAGCGTAGAGTCAGGCAAGCATGGTTCGAGCCGGCGAGCGAGGTTTGCAGCAGCACACGAGGTCTCACGGCCGCATGCAACGAGGCTTCACCGAGAAGCCGCCGACGCCTGGGCGATGGGACAGGGGCAATCAAGTCCATTTTGTACTCCCAATGCGGCAGGCGTCCATTCTTTTCTTTCCTCTCTCTTCATCTCTCTCTGCACACCCAGTTTCCCCGAGACATCGCATCTCGCTCTCCGCAAGGTTCCCCTATAAATACACTCCTTAGTTATTATATTCCCCTGCTCTCTGTCTGCAGTACTACTCGATTATTGAATTCACCCAGACACCCCGTACAAATGGCACACGCTGAACCCGTCTCCCTAGTCCAAGGTAGGGATATCCTAACCCTCACCAACAATACACTCACCGAGGGGAGAGGAGACAGAGCTGCCAGCTTCGGTGGGGTTGTCAGCGATGGCAACATCGTCCTGGCAGCCCTCGACATCGGCCCCCTTGTGAGTCAGGCAGGGGGCAGCCAACTCATCCACGGCGCCGGCGCTGGCGAGGAACTGTGCGGCGGCCTGGGACTGGCTGTCCGCGGGGGTCGGCGAGACCCTCTCGTACCTGTCCATGGCGACGTGGGTGCTCCAAAGGAGGAGAACCACCAGCTACAGGTGTCGAGGCCCAATGTAAGCAGCAACAACTTGGTGGAGGCGAGGAGAACCACCACGAGGCTGTAGGTGGCGAGCCCCAACGTGATTGAGTACCAGCAGCACCGGCTATTTTAAAACATTTCGATGCAACACCGTCTTTTTTTGGTAGTGTGTTAGTAGACAGACAATAGTTGCACTTGATGTTGTTAGATGTGTCCTAGATTAGTTTTCTTAGATTAACAATTTGTCATCATTGTGTCACTAGTTTGCTACACGTTGAATTTATCTAAGACGATATCATTGGTATAGAAACACAAGTAGTAATAGGAAGGAGGGCTAAGATGCCAAATTAAAGGTGGAGAAAATTCTTTCATTGCCATTTGTTTAGATAGATTTTTTCTTTTTCCCTTGATTGTCACCGTTGTTAACTTTGTTGTAACGATGTTGTATATATTTGGCGCACGGCTCCTAACGTTGTTGCTTTGACCTTTACCACTATTGGGACAAGGGTCCTGACAGGGTGAGTGAGAGAGAGGATGAAGCTCGCTGCTGCTTGAATAAGATTAGGGTTTCAAATTACTTGTCCTCCTCTCTATTTGGGGTAGTTTGCTACTCCTTTTATAGTGTGTGGTTACATCATTTGTTGAGTACAAAAATGCCCTTAGGGCCACCTAGGCATATTCGGGTATATTCCTATGCATCGCGTTCATACATTCAGGGCATTCGGGTCATTTTCTCCTTGCTACCGCCTTAGCCGATGGGCCACTATCGAGCACGGGCTCTCGGTCCATCAGTTGCTACGCCAAAGCCCTTGACTAATTTGAGTAATTTCCATAGAGCCTTGGCCTTCGACTTCTTACCATGGCTTCTAACTAATCTCCTTGAGGTCGGACCTCCGTCTTCATCTCAGAGCCTCTGAGTCATCTTCATTGTGTCCAGGCTTCGACTCATCTTCATTGTGTATAGGCCTCCGACTCATCTTTACTGTGTCCGGCCCTCCGACTCATCTTTACTGTGTCCGGGCCTCCACCTTTTTATCAGAGCCTTCGACTGATCTTCATGGTGTCTGGGCCTCCGTCTTTTCATCGGAGCCTCCGACTCATCTTCACTACGTCCGAGCCTCCGTCTTCTTATTATAGCCTTCGACTGGAGTGGAGCCTCCAACTTTTTATCAGAGCCTCCAACTTATCTTCGTACTACCACAATAAGTTATGTTGGGCCTCTTCAAGGGGAAGTGGGCCTATAATCTATATAGGCTCCCCCAACAACCACCGTGCCTCTTGCTTTGCTTCGGGTTCCGCTCTAAGGGTACGTACTGGCCAAAGGGGGCCAATCCATCCCGGCCGGCAACATACCGTAATGTATGGTCCAACGTCCAGTGGCTGAAGCGACATGAGGCAGCTCGGCGGTGCCTGTTGCGGCCTGCTGGCGCACACGTCGTCGCCCGTCGTGCCTCTCGATGCTTGCGGAATTGCGTGCATCCATCCATGCGCGTGCACGCTATCTAGTGCGGCAGCGGCGTGCACACGTCCATCCACGTATAGTACTCAGGCGCATGGGCGGATCTAAAGGAGGGACTGTCAGGGCTCAAGCACCATACCCTTGCCACACCATTGAAGCCCCCACTCATCCCCTCCATGAATTTTTCAGCCATTGACAACAGGTAAGAAGGGGTGCTGGAGTACGACATGAGGTTGAAGATGAGTTTGCTGCCTTCTTGGGCCAGGATTTGTATATTGGTGGCCCAAATTACCAGCCTAGAATTGGAATTTAGTCCATCGTTGTTTGATCCAACGCCCCTACATATTTTTTCTAGATCCGCCACTGCTCAGGCGCGTCAGGACAGGACAGGATGCCATGCGCTGCCCTATGAGGATCCTCCGGTTCGGTCCATTCCGGTCCGGGGGAGTAGTTGTCCCATTCCCATGCGCAGTGGCGGATCCAGCAGGGGGCTGGGGTGGCTGCAGCCCCCTCGTGAGCCTCAATTCTCCATCCTGGATCCGCCAATGCCCATGCAGCCATGCCAACGCAGTTTGCTTGATCCATCGCCTGTTGCTGCGCCACCGTGTCCATCTCATCTCTTGTTCGTACCCGCACCCGCAGACCGCAGTCCGGCGTCGAGCTCGCTCGGCGTGCCATGCCAAATTGCCTACCGGACCTCTTTGCGTCTTTGTCCTTTGTCATGGTCAGGTACCAGGACTGGGACTGGGAGGTCTTTTATAAAATTGTACGGATTTTGAAGTATCCATCTAATAATTATTTAAAAAATCTAAATATTTTCACCACGCCCTGCATAGGCCATGCCCATTCAAGCCCAGCCCATGCCTATCTCGTAGCCAAGGCGAGCTCCAAATCCCTTTCTACGCGTTTTGTTTCTATGAGGTATGGCAAGGAGCAGACCAAGTCAAACGGGACACGTCGCTGCCTCTCCGGCCTTCAGCTGGTACCGGTCTAGGATTGACTACTACAGAAATGATTAACCGTGACCATCAAAATTAATTAACTGTGGCGGTTATTCCAACCGCCACAGATCAATGATCACGGTTAATAGGGGCATTAACCGTGGCAGTTGGAAGTGACCGCCACGGTTAATCTCCCCTATAATTGAAAACTTCTCTAGGTCAATTTCCCCCTTCAAGATCAATGTCTCATAACACACCTACCACGCATTCAACGGCTGAGATTAAAAAGTTATAAACTGTCTTACGCTCCACGCCATGCCCACGGTCTCAGGAAGTCGCGGATTCGATTCCTCACCTGCCTTCTTTTCCTGCGGTCTACGTTGGCCCCCTTTGTCTTGCTAGAGACGGCGGCGACGGTCTCGAGCCCGGGGAGGCGGTGGGGCGCAACCCACTCGGAGAGCGAGATCAGGAGGTCGCGGCTGGCGCTGACCTCCATGGCTAAGGGCGGGCGCCGCCAGAACCGCGACTCCTGCCGCTCGAGCACGTAGGGGCCGTCCCACCGGATCTCGCCGCTGCCGTCGGAGGAGGGGGAAGGAGCGGAGTAGATGCGTAGGGAGCAGTCAGAGCCCCAGATGAATCTTTCGGTATCGGAAACCACGACGAGGAGCTTCCCAGCGTGGGAGGCGACGGCCTCGATGTGGCCCGGCACGTCGGCCACCCGCTCGACAGCATCATACGCGTTGTGCACCATGGCCGGCGGCCCGATCAAGCCGGCCGTTCCCCCATGGTTGTGTTAGACGGCCGCCGCCGTTGTACGGCGAGGGAAGAGGGCCGCTTCGAGTCAGAGGTCGAGGCGAGAGCCGCTAAATCGATGAGATCGTGTTAAGACGTTGCGCAGAGGGAACGAAGCAAATCCTCTCCACCAGGTCCACCTCTCAGTACCTCTGCACATGCAGTACTGCAGTATAGTTTGTCTTCGATTATGTTACTATACTATGTCTTTTATTATTCCATTCCATCTGATTCCAAATTAAATCATTTTAGACTTATTAGATTACATTTTAATTTCTCTCAATTCATGAGAACCAAACAAGGCCTTAATGTAAGCCATCTCAAACATATTTGGATCCTAGACCTAAAAATTAATTTACCATGTAAAGATGAATTAAACACGAGCAAGCTAAGAAGAGCTAACGAAATATACATGTACTCCTACCTTGTAGTCCGGCAAAGGTTTGTCTTGTATGATCAATATACAATCTGTTTTTATATTTCTTCTCACTTGGGGGAATTCAGCTTGTATAACGGTCATTCATTTGAGTGACTGATGGGTTTACATGTGCAGTATATAATCATCCATGCTTATAAAACACAATACTTAAGTGATTGCTAGATGTGGTTATTTGGATATTCGACGTAAGGAATTGCTGAATTCTAAAGTTTGGCTAACTAAATGAAATTGTTACTCAGACTGTACATTGAATTTGTTATTTGGCTGTATACTGAATTTGTTAATGGGTGGAAGCATCTCTTCCTCTTTCTCTAATAATGACTAATATAATCTGTAGCATTAGCACGGACAAATATACTAGTGGAAGAAAAAAAACAAAAAAAGCCCAGATCCAGACCCGGTTAGGGCTGGATCTGGGCCACGCCGCCGAGAGGGATCCTGTCACACCCGGTTTTAAGGACAAAACAAGATGTACCCTATATGTGAGCCCAGAAAGTCAAATCTCACATATAGCTACAAATTAAGGTGATATCGAAAGACAATACTTAAATATATAACATATGAGGTCAAAGGATAACCTCAACACAACGAACAGCGGAAAGACGACTCTGATCTTCGGGTGAAGACTCCACTTCCACAGGGACCAACTGACTGGTTGATCACAAGCCTATCTCTTCCAACTCTTGCAAACTGGTACCCATCCGGGATTTTTATCCAAGTATTGAAAATAAAGCAAGCGTAAGTACATGTCGTACTCAACAAGATAACATGGGGTTCATGAGGCTCAGAAAGGATTGACACGGGTTTAACTGCATCAGCTTTTAAGTGAATCATAGTTTTAGCAGTTGAGTAGCATCAAGTTCAATATAAGCCCAAATAACCGCATGATCAGGTGAACAAGATATAATGCTTATATGAACAAGTCACAATAATCAATAACACATAACAACTAATGAGCCATGACATAAGGACATCACACAGTAAGGAGCCCAAGCCACTCGTAACCGTGAACACGGCTATCATGATAGTCTTTAACTTTGCGCAGAGGTGTACATCTTTACCCACAAGTCGTGAATTGCCCTTTCTCCCGAGGACGCGACCCTCTTAACCCACTTCCAAGTTAGGTCGGCAGGGTCCACTACGAGACCGTTCATAGATTCCACTAATAGGTAACAACCCGCTACAAGCTCCCTTTAACGAGATCGTAAGAACTCCCCTCCTAGAAGTCACCGCAGCGCACCTTCTGGCAGACCAAGTCCCCACTTTCTCAGAGCCCTTCTTGCGCCCTCTCGGATAAGTTGCCACAAACTAGCAAAAGTCTAATACTGAGTCAAGTCAGAGCCCATTAGCTTATGGTAGTACTGTTTTCTCGGAGTAATCTCTTACAGAAATATCCCTATGAGTGAGAACACAGGTGTGAGTTCCTGATGTTCCACCTGTAGTCCACGTTGCTAAAAAGTCATCTTTTATCGTTATTGCATATATCATTAGTCAAGTTACAAGATCATGGTTATTCTTCATGAGCACTAGCATAAACTACCCATATGCAAACCCTCAAAGGTGACAAGGAACAGGATATCAAATCTAGGTAATCCTTACGGGAATTAAGGTAGACACATGCATATGAATTAAGTATTTAAGGTGAATAGGACAACAAGGAAGATCCCATGCTATACTTTCCTTAAACGCTTAGATCCTTTCTTCAACTGATTCTCAAACTTCTGATGGATTCTTCTTGATCTCCACGTAATCTCACCGATTGGACAAGATTGTAAGCACCACACAAGCAGCTGAACAAACATACATAACATACAATGGATCTATTTAGAGAAATACACCAATCAATGAAAAGAGCTTTAAAAGAAAACTACGTCTTTCTACGATCACACAGACGCGAGAACCACGCTAATCGGATCTATAGCGGAAAAGAAACGGCTACCGAAAGATTAGCTTTTTAAAAATAAACTAGGCTTCATTTATTTTATCTATATAAAAAGCATGTATTGGATACTTCAGATAAATACCCAAACTGAATTAATTCACATTATATTTTCTTGGAAAACAAGATTAAACTAGGTATATATTATTTTATGGAAAGCCGAGGTGGAAACCCTAATTTGTTTTAATTGGAAAAACCATTGCTTATAGATTAATCAATTATCATTTTACTTGAAAGAATAAAACATATTTAATATTGCTACTAACAGGTAGATCTTATCGTTACGAAACCAACGCAACTAGAACGGGACAAAACGGATCTAGAACGTAGAGGTTATAAAATTAACATGATTTTCTATACAAGATTAACTCATTAAAAAGGATTAACTAAACTTTATTTTTCGAAATACTTTAACATAGATGAAAATTGTACCATTAGATAGATCATAAAATTACGAAGCTAACACAACTTGTTTGGGTCAAAACGGATTTAAAACGAAGATTTTATGGGCATTTGAAAACAGATGGCAAATCTGTAAATAGAAGGAAGCGTCTTTTAGATAAACAGAGGAGTTTACGTTTTCGAAAACAGAAAGCACACTTTCAGATCTACGCTTTGGAGTGCGGGTTGACTTGGTCACCGCCCACGTGTACGCCACGTGGCTGCCTGGGATAGGGTGGCCTGCGGTGGACCGACTGAGGTGGCCACGGATGCGGGGTTGTGGACCCTGTCCACACTATTCCATAGACCGAAGGGGTATCATCTAATCTCATCTGTTGATCTATGGTCGGACGGCAGAGAAAAGAGATCGGGGAGAGAGAGAGGGGGTGACCGGCCGGGAGCAAGGTCCGGCGCGGTGGCGCTCCATTGTCGGAGCGGCGAAGCTCGGCGGCGCAACTGAGTAGGGCCTACGGGTCACTGTTTCGGTAGGGGATGGCACAGGGAGCAAGAGGAGAGTACCGCGGACTTACCCAGGGTATCAGGGACGGTTGTAGGTGGATGGAGGCAGCTGGCCACGTACGACCACGGGCGCGGGCTCTCTGAGAACGACGACGGCATGGTGAGAGCAAGTAGAAGAGAAATCGAGGGCACCGGGAGAACGAGAGGGACAGCGCGACCTCACCTGAGTGCTTCGCGAGGCCGGTGGAGCAACAGAGGCGGTCAGTGGCGCGATGGGGTGGCTCGGGGGTCCCTGCTTGTGGTGACACGGCTGTGAGGCCAACGAAACGTGAAATTGATCGGCGGATGAGGTTCACGGGGTCTTGGACCTTGTTCGAAGGAGGTGGAGGACCTACAAGCAGCAGAGGAGCTTCGAGGGCCCTTCAATGGCGGCGGCGGCGCGAGCCCTGGAGACGGCGCTGCGCCGCTAGTGCGAATAGATGGAAAAAAAGAGAGGTACGGGTGCTATATATAGGATCGTGGGGGGGGGGGAGTCTGTGCGTAGCACGCCATGCCACGGTGTCGAATCCCGACTCTGCGAAGAAGAGTCCGCGTGGGCGCCGGCTGGAACTCGGGCTTGCGGCTCGGCGTGTTCTAGAGCAGGGCGAAGGGGGCGACTAGGTAGGCGGGTGCTATGGGTGCAATATCCGTGCGGATTAGGAAGGGATTCCCAAAGAAATCGGGGAAGGGGAGGCACGGTTGCGGGGTTCCCCGTAGCTTGCTGCCGGTTCGGTTTCGACAGAGGAGATAGGAAGGAGGAAGGAGGGAGATGACAAGCGGGCCACGGCTGTCAGCGAGAGAGAGCAGGAAGGGAGAGGCTCCCTGCGCGCTGGGCCGGCCTGGCCGAACGGCCCAAGGAGAGGGGAGAGGAAAGGCCTGCGGGATGGGCTAGGCAGGGAGGAAGGAGGACGCGTGGGCCGGGATGGGGAAGCCCATGCGGGGAGAGGGGGAAAGCCTGCGCTGGGCTAGGCCAGGAGCCGACTGGGCCAGAAAGGTGAAGGGAGAGGGAAAGATTTTATTCTTTTTCTTTTCCTTTTGTTTTATCTTCCAAAAGCATTTTCAAAACATTTTTAAAATTCCTTTTTCCATATTTGAACAAAGCCACTCAATACAATAAATATAAATGCAAAGGCATGAGTGCACAAACACTTTGCTAAACCCTAGGTTACTTTTAATTTGATAAAAAGTTTTTCTAGTTTCCTATATTTTCATGAGCACAAAATTTAAAATTAAATCAAATCTAATCTATTTTCAAAATTCAATTTTTCAGGTGTTACAAATCTACCCCCTTAAGATGAATCTCGTCCCGAGATTCGAAGAGACTTGAGGATAGAGATAAATATGTCCTTCGAGAAACAAAGATTACATCTGCCTCGGAAAGAAAACTTTAACTTGGGAGCACAACCAATCTTCAAGATATAGAGAGCACAGTTGACTTGGAAACAACTTTGATCTAGAGAGTACAAGCAAAGTTCATATGACATTTTGAAGATTCTAACACTCGTTGGACTGGAAAGGTTCCACTTTGCCATTCTCTCTATTCCCACTTTCCAGTAGGTCATCCGCGCTTTCCACAAATTCAAATTTCTTCCCTTGATACTCAATTCTTTTTCCCACCGGTGTCGTTAGAAATACCAAATGTTGGTCATAGTTAACCACTCCTTTACAGGCAGAGAAATATCCTCTTCCAAGGATAACATCATGTCTTATGGACTCCAAAATAGCGAGGTTTACCTTGAAGTTTTCTCCCTTTATAAGAAGACTAACTTTTGGGCAGGTGTGAGTTGCCTTTTCTTCTCTTCCATAGACATTAACCATAACTGGTTTTCTTATTGAAAGCATTGTCATCTTGTGATCTTGCACATACTCACTAGAGATGAATGAATGTGTAGCTTTCGGGTCAAACAACACCATGGCAAGAGATGAGTTTACTGGAATGTAACCATACACAACTTCCTTAGCTCCACGTGTGGTAAAGATTTTGGTCAACCTTCCTTGAATGTACTTTCCCTTCACTTTTATTCTTTGATCATGCTTCTTTTGGTCACTTGATTCTGGTTTCTGCTGTTGTTGGTTTTGGCATTGATTGGAGGGTGGTACTTCATCACTGGATTGTTGATCGTGATCTGTACTCCCTAGTAGGTTCATAGACTGTGACTGATATCTTATTTGTGTAGCAAGACGGGGATGGGTGTTTCTTAGCTGGCGTTGAAGATCACACTTTCTCTTCTTCTTTCTCTTCTTTTGTTGCTTCTTCTCAATTGCAATAGCTCTGTGCATCATTGCATGAAAATCATCATATGCAACGGTCATCAGTTATTGTTGCAAACTATCATTCAATCCTTTCATCAGTCATATGCGGCTGGCCACGTACGACCACGGGCGCTGGCTCTCTGAGAACGACGACGGCACGGTGAGAGCAAGTAGAAGAGAAATCGAGGGCACCGGGGAGAACGAGAGGGATAGCGCGACCTCACCTGAGTGCTTCGCGAGGCCGGTGGAGCAACAGAGGCGGTCAGCGGCGCAATGGGGCGGCTCGGGGGTCCCTGCTCGTGGTGACACGGCTGTGAGGCCAACGAAACGTGAAATTGATCGGCGGATGAGGTTCACGGGGTCTTGGACCTTGTTCGAAGGAGGTGGAGGACCTACATGCAGCAGAGGAGCTTCGAGGGCCCTTCAATGGCGGCGGCGGCGCGAGCCCTGGAGACGGCGTTGCGCCACTAGGGCGAATAGATGGAAAAAAAAGAGAGGTACGGGTGCTATATATAGGGTCGTGGGGGAGGGAGTCCGTGCTCAGTACGCATGCCACGGTGTTGAATCCCGACTCTGCGAAGCAGAGTCCGCGTGGGCGCCGGCTGGAACTCGGGCTTGCGGCTCGGCGCGTTCTAGGGCAGGGCGAAGGGGGCGACTAGGTAGGCGGGTGCTATGGGCGCAATATCCGCGCGGATTAAGAAGGGATTCCCAAAGAAATCGGGGAAGGGAAGGCACGGTTGCGGGGTTCCCCGTAGCTCGCTGCCGGTTCGGTTTCGACAGAGGAGATAGGAAGGAGGAAGGAGGGAGATGACAAGCGGGCCACGGCTGTCAACGAGAGAGAGCAGGAAGGGAGAGGCTCCCTGCGCGCTGGGCCGGCCTGGCCGAACGGCCCAAGGAGAGGGGAGAGGAAAGGCCTGCGGGATGGGCTAGGCAGGGAGGAAGGAGGACGCGTGGGCCGGGATGGGGAAGCCCATGCGGGGAGAGGGGGAAAGCCTGCGCTGGGCTGGGCCAGGAGCCGACTGGGCCAGAAAGGTGAAGGGAGAGGGAAAGATTTTATTCTTTTTCTTTTCCTTTTGTTTTATCTTCCAAAAGCATTTTCAAAACATTTTTAAAATTCCTTTTTCCATATTTGAACAAAGCCACTCAATACAATAAATATAAATGCGAAAGCATGAGTGCACAAACACTTTGCTAAACCCTAGGTTACTTTTAATTTGATAAAAAGTTTTTTTAGTTTCCTATATTTTCATGAGCACAAAATTCAAAATTAAATCAAATTTAATCTATTTTCAAAATTCAATTTTTCGGGTGTTACAGATACGCGCCGGTGGGAGGTCGCGCGTCCCCGCCTCGCGCGTCGGTCCGCCGCCGCCTCGCCCGTCGCGCCGCCTTAGCCCTAGCGCGGCCTCGCCCTCGTAGCGCGTCGCCCCTGCCTCGGAGGGAGAGGGAGAGGGCAGAGGGCGGCGGCGGGCCGTGGAGGAGGGGGAGGGGCCGGAGCCGGAGCCGGAGAGGAGGGGGAGGGAGGCCGCCGACGCAGTTCCGCCCAGCCCGAGCCCGCCAGCGCAGTTCCGCCGACGCAGCCGCAGGTTCCGGTCGCGGGTGCCTCTGGCCACTGGCGACTCACGGAGTCCATGGACGGACGAGGAGGAACTCCTCATCCTGCGAGGTGCGACGCTGGAGGCGCGGCTCCTCGACATCACAGTGCTGGAGAGAGGAAGAGAGGCGGTGCGGCGTGGAGGCAAAGAGCGCGGAGGGAGGCGCATATCAGCGCGGAGGGAGGGAGAGAGGCGGCTGGGAGAGGGATGGGCTGAAAGAAGGGGCTAGGGTTTCTGGATATATATACAATTTCTAAAACCAGGCTCATGTGGGCTTTGTCGTGGGCTAAGCCATATTAATCAAGGCGGGCTATTTTTTAACCGTCTCGGTAAATCTATTTTGAGAGGCGGTTGAATGTGACCGTCTCGGTTAATAAAAAATGACCGCCACGGTTAATCCTGACATTAACCGTGGCAGTTTATAGGTTTGACCGCCACAGTTAATAATTCTCAAGTGCTATGCAAAATAAATTCTGTAGTAGTGCATGTAGCTAATCAATCGATGTCGATTCATTTTGTTTTCATGATGAGGTCTGGCAACTTGGACGGAGACATGTTAGAGTCGACAGGCACATTAATGCGTTCGCCGTCGCGGTGAATGGTCGTCGGTGATGGCCTGATGGATGCTATCGGCTTGGGTTTGGGCTAAGCATGGGCTGGTCTTGAATGGTCCGGGTGTTTATGCGGAATACAATTAATTTTTTTAATCATTAGATGAGCTGCTTTGAGATCCGCACAATATTTAGAAAAGAGAGTACAGGAGCACTTCTCTAATTAGATTTACCATGGAATATATATTTTCATTTTATTTTTTGTAAAGTTCATTAAATTTAAGCACAAATTCTAGAAATTGACTTATCTGGAGATCGAGGGAGTATTGATTAATGTATACGTGTAGAATACGTTATTAGAGCCGTGTAGCACACGTTATATGTGTACATTTTTTTCCCTCATGATCAATTGCATACTCTTAGTTTGCCAAAAAAAATGCATACTTTTCACATGATAATATGATACTTCTGCCTACAAAATTGAAATTGAAATTGAAGTCTTCCTAGAGGGTCTTATACCAATAATTTAAATTTGTAATAATGCTAGGAAGTAGCTCATAATATAATTTCTTTGTTGGGCAATTTGCATTTGTTGGGTTTGGGTAAGATGAAAGCACAGGGAAAGCAAAGATTGGATAGCTAGCTTGGATAGTAAAAAAAGCGTTCTTTCAGGAAAGAAAAGGAGGTATCTACTCCTTCCATTTCAAATTATAAGACATTTGATTTTTTTATTTTCCTTAAATTTGATCACTTGTCTTATTTAAAAATGTGTAGAAATTATCATTTCTTTTGTGATGACCTACTTTATTAATAAAAGTTCTTTAAAAATAATCTAAATTTGAATAGATGTGCATAATTTTTTAAAATAAAACGAGTGGTCAAACTTTAGGTAAAAAAAGTCAAATGTCTTATAATTTAGCACGAAGAAAGTATATTACAGATAGTGCATGACATTAATATAGCTAGGAAGTAATTTATATTTGTAATAATGCTAGGCAGTGCGTGGTAACTGTTCGACAAAATGTGGCACTGGTGGAGCCTGGTCGCTTCAAAGTGGAAAAAAAAAACAACAACAAAGCATGGTGGATTCAACTACTAAAGTTTAGGATGTGTCACATTTGATGTTTAGATACAAATTAGGATGACTAACCATGAACAAATTATAAAAATATTTATAAAAGTCATAGCTTATTCGCCAGATGGATTTTTTAATACTAATTATTCTATGATTAGCTTACATTTACTGTACCACCGTATTGTCAAACGTATTGTCAAATTATGAACTAATTAGACTTAATAGTTTTGTGTCACAAATTAGTCTCATCCATCTATAGAATTAGTTTATTTCTAATTAGTATTCATATATATCTAATATGGCAATAAAAGTTTAGGAGGATGTATCCAATTAAACATGTCTTGAGAACCACTCTCTTCCCCCACAGTTACAGGTTTCTTGCTTCCTTGCTTGTTTGTTTGGGCCCCTCCCTCCCACCGTTTAATTCTATGCTTTCTGGCAATCCCTGATCCGCATTGCTGTGCTATGCTGTATGCTCTTTGTTTCCAGCTCGGCGTCCTCTTTGTCTTTGTCACTGCTTTCTCTTGGCAACGGAATGCATGCTTGTCCTATATGGACGCTAGCTGCTTTAGCCGTCCACACATTTGCTTTTGCTTCCAGACATACACTGGATGATCATGATCTGGATCTGAGTGACCCACCTATAGTAAACCCCTAAGTACCATACTAGTACTAACTGCTGCCCTGTGGCTGTGCCCTTGCATATATATAGGAAGCAACTAACCAACCATACATGTCTTCATAAGGAATCAACAAAACTCTCAAACTAGGAGAGAACGAAGCTTGCATTGCCTTGTGCGAATTGAACCCCAACTAGCAGTAGCAGTCTAGCACACACTCAGAGATGTGACAGCCGGTAAAGTTTTGGAATTTTGAAGAGAACTAAACAGGATCTAGCTAGGTACAATGGCTGCAAGTCTGCTGATCCTGTTCATCGCGTTACTGTCCATAGCTGCCAGCAACATGCAGCCGGCCGGCACAAGGCACCGGCGAAGGCGTGCGGCCGGAATACAGCTGGCCCGGTTCCCCGCACTCGGCATGGTGGTGGTGCAACCGCACCTACGGCGAGGATCAACCCCTCTCTGAAACTGACGACGTCGACTGTCCGTCGCCACCTAGTGCCGCCACCGATGCCGAGCTGCTCGTGGCCGTGCCTCTGCGCGAGATGGCCGCGTCCGAGCAGCGTCGCCACCACGGACGACGACGACTGCGTGAGGACGAGCTGCGTCGCCACCACGTCCGAGCTGCGCGCGCGGCGGGCGTGAGGACGACGGCGGCGCGCAGGTGGGAGCAGTACCGGAGCCGCCACGGCGCCACGCATCTTGACGAGCAGTCCAAAGATTCTGTTCCGTTCCGTCCGTGCCTGCCGGCTGTGCGCGCGATTGCACAGGGTGGACGCGTCGACGGTGGGTGGCGCTGTGTTGGGACTTGGGGTCGTTGGCGGCGGCTCGCCCTTCTTCGCCTCGGGTTGACATCGGTTGCGGACGACGCGCCGGCAACCTGCGCCGTCGTCATGCAGGTGAGGGACGATCGAGGAGGCCGACGATATGCGCATTGCGAGACTGCGAGTGGGCGATCGATCGAGGAGGCCGGCTCAGCAGGTGCGGTGACTCGGTGGGGACGATGAACTTGGCTTTCTGACTGGCCTTGTTCTCACTATATAATGCCGCAGCGGCCCTCGTCATTCTCCTGAAATGCAAATGCAGCTGTTGGTGTTGGCCAAACCCCAAACGGAAGGAGAGAACTGAAAGAGTGTGATGTGACCTGCACTGCAAAGCGAGTGAACAGCTCTGCTAACTGAACACTGAACAGAACAGGTACGGTGCATTTCAGGTTCAACTGCAGTTCTGTTCTGCCTCTCCATGCATGTACAAGTGATGGTACTTATATATATCCAAAGCTGCTACATATATACTTTTGGAAACGCACGCGTGCTCACAGATGGAAAAGGAGAGTACGTGGGCAACGAACTACATGTTGAAAACATTTGGCACACAGATCTGTGCAGTGTTCCTATGCGCTGGATTTGCTTTACCCCTGCATATATACTAAATCACATAATGAAATCGCAAGATCGATTGAAATTATTTCGTTTGACAATTCAACATGTTTGTTGAGTATATATGACATTTTTTTTTGTTCTATGTGTCGCAGGCCCTTGATTCGTTCAAAGCTGACAGCGAGCTTGAGCTTACTACCTTGTCAGCTCAGCTGGTGACATTTGTAAGTAATTGCCCGGCGGAAAGGTTTAAAGTAGTATCTTGAGCACAACTTTGTACATTGGTGAGGAGTTTATGTTGTTCTCTCATTTCAATGTGAGCTGAATCTTGACTCTTCTCATTTTAATTAGTATTGGCCTATTATTAGCCAATGAATACAACTTTAATCAAGATAAACTTATAAGATACCAGTACGTGTATATATGCAGATGGTGGCTAATGAACAACAGTTGGTAGAGTTGGATATATGGGGATGAAGTGAAGGCAGGTTTTAGCCTTTAGAAGGGGAGCGGAGCTTCATCGCTCATGATCGATTCTGGACAGATCTATCTGGCCAAGAAACTATTTGCTCACTGAATTGTTTGCTTTCTATGGAACTGATTCACATCTGATTTTCAGTTGCACGTAGTATCATTATCCCTCCATCGGGATGGCAACATTGATTTTTTTTATTAAGAATCAACTTCATGGGTGGCTTCTTCTTTCTGTGCACTAGCTTGTGATGACGTGAATTTCAATGAAATAAGCAAGCAAACAAGATCTGAAGCTCCTTTTATCAGTTGTTCAGTATAGTCATTTAGCTTTTGAAGGACCGAGAACGGCGACCAGAGGGGGGGGGGTGAATGGGAGCCTAAAATTTCTCTTGGAAATATTCGGGCCACTCTTTCCAAAAGCCAAACCCAGTTGCTGGGTGCTCAACCTCCCCCGAGCAACGCGAGCGGTGATTCCGACGAAATCGGAGAAATGAGAGCTCACCGGCAGTGGAGGAAAACTCACCGGAAACCCTCAAGAAGAGTTCTCAACCCCTATGAGAAAGAGGCAAGAATTCCAAGCGAAACAACCAGAAAAACAGGCGACGGACGCTGGACAGCTAGGCGACGGACGCTAGGCGTAGATCCTCCGTCGACCTTCCAGAGAGCCCTGCAGAGGAGAAGCTGAAGGCAGGGCGTCGGACGCTGGGCGACGGACGCTTGGGTGAGCGTCCATTGGCGTCGGACGCTGCGTGACGCTCGCTTAGGTGAGCGTGCGTCGGCCTTCCAGAGAACCAGACAGAAACTCAGAAACAGCAGAGGCGACGGACGGTCGGCGACGGACTCTGAGATGCGTCCGGCGCCAAACCAAAATCTCAGACACACCGAGCGACGGACGCTGATGTCAGCACGTACCAGCGTCCGACGCAAAACCCTCGGAGCGTCCGACGCCCCCGAAAAAACGCGCAGAAACCCCGAAAAGCGATTTTCCTCCGCCAAATCTTCCCAAATCTCGACCAAATGATCACCAACTACAACCAAACTTTGTAGGCATGATCCTAGTGCAGTTGGGGAGCTATCCCGAAGAAATCATTGCTCAATTTGGGTCGGATGAGCGGGAACACTCGGATTTGGGGGAGAAAAGGGAAAACGAAGAACGTCGCAAAGAAATCGCCCGATCTGCGTACTCAAGAGGTTTGAGGACGGATCCTTCGGTGTAAAGATGCTCCTCTCGAATACGAACAACTTGATTCAAACGGATTTGCAAGAGCTACTCCCTACAAAGAGAAATCATCTCGGGAAAAGAGGGAGCAAAAGCAAAAACTCGAAGAACACAAGCAAAACGGGACGCAATCACGAAATCGAAGCCGCCATGTCTTACGGAGGTTACGGCCTCCGATTCCTCGCAACAAACTCGAGTTCTTACAAAGGTTGGTGGGAGCAACCTAGGGATCTCATGAACTAGAGAGAGGTTAGAGAGAGAGAGTTGGGGCAAAGTGATTAGGGTTCAAGAGATAGGATGAGGATACCCCTTCTAAGATGTATATGATGTAGAAAATATTTATTGTAGGATTTAGGTAGGATTTGACTTAGGATGTATCTAGGAGTTAGGTTTATTTGGTTTAGGATTTAGGATTTGCGGTTGGATTTGCTTTAGGATGTATGTAGGATTTAGGATTTAGGATTTTATTGATATAGGATTTAGGATTTAGTACAGGTCAATATTGACACATGATGTAATTCCCATGAAATATGTTAAGGTAAACAAAAGGTGCATCCTTGAAAACTATTTTTTATAATAAATATAGTACTCGCTCCGTCCTAAAGATGATATTATTCTTAAATAGTGCTGAATCAAATAGTCTTAAATTTAGCTGAATTTATATACTAAGATTTTAGTATTTATTATAGTAAATAAGTACCATTAGATTCTTTATAAAATATATTTGTTGTATTGCTATATATTTACGGTATGATTTGATGCATGTGTTGGATTTGTTTGTGTTGCCCATTTGTGCAGGAGATGCCGAGAGACCGCAGAGACGTGGTATGGGAGCATGGTGAGAATCTTGCTCCCGGTTGGAAATGCAACTACTGTCATACAAAAAAAGCCGGGGGTGGTGCTTCCCGATTGAAGCAGCATTTGGCTGCGCGCGGGACGGAGGTGATCCACTGCAGCAAGGTGCCCAGAGACGTCCGGGAGTACTTTCAGCAGGATCTCGACAGAACTAGGCAGGCAACTAGTGACCTCTCTCGGCAGAGGGTTGCACGAGAGGCTGCTGCAGCGGAGGGCAACCACCCCCTTGACGATGACGAGTACGAGGCTCAGTTGCAGGCAGTCATGAATCAGTCCAGGGCAGAATATGAGTACCAGGAGGGGGTGCAGCGGAGAGGAGGCGCTTACGAGCGTGGAGGTGGCAGTGGTAGTGGTACTGCTTCGCAGGGGGGCAATCCTTTGCAGAGGATGTTTCGGAGGTCTAGTTCACAGAGGCAGACCCCTGCGGTGGTGGAGGACTACAACTTGGCAGCCGGTACGAGGGGTGGACTCCAGCAGACAAGGATTGATACAGGGTCATGGACGCAGAGGGGAAGGACCGCGAAGGACGCAATTGGGAAAGCTTGGGGAAAGTTTTTCCATACTGCAGGAATCCCCGGGAGACAGGCGGACAATCCGTACTTTGTTAGTGCGGTCAGGGAGACGCAGAAGTGGGGTAAGTACATATACTTGGAGACTTCAATTCATTACGTATATCTCTCTATTCTCATGATTCGCTTACGATTGCAGGTGAAGGCATCGCGTCACCCAGTGGAAAGGATATAGACGGGAAGTACCTCGATCATAACGAGAAGGACCTACAGATCCGGTACGCAAAGTTTAAGGAGGAGTGGCCCTTGTTTGGGGTCACGTTGATGTGTGATTCGTGGACGGGCCCGACAAGAATGACTGTCATCAATTTTTTGATCTATTGCAATGGCGTCATGTGGTTCCACAAGTCAGTTGATGCGACGGGCAGGAGCCAAGATTCATCTTATTTGTTGGGGGTACGTCCAAAATATTATGCCAGTTCACATGCACTATGTTTTCTCGGTTCCACTAAATGTTGTGCCTACTTGTGCAGCTGATTCGCAAGGTGGTTGAGGAGATAGGTGCTGAGCATGTCGTGCATATCGTCACGGACAATGGCGCCAACTACAAGAGAGCATGTCATAGATTGAACGAGGAGTACAAGCATATTGTTTGGACACCTTGCCTTGCACACACCATCAACTTGATGCTGAAGGACATTGGTAAAAGGCCAGAGCATGCAGGTATGATCTCAACATGCAAGCGCATTTCAGCTTGGCTGCACAACCATGGCTAGTTGAATGCAATGATGAGGGAAGCCATTGGTGGTGAGTTGGTCAAATGGAATGCCACTAGGTTTGGCACCAACTACATATTCATGGAGAGCTTCCATCGGAAGCGTGATCATTTTATGCAGTGGATGAGATCTTCCGAGTTCTTGCATAGCAGGTGGGGAAAATCCGAGGAAGGTCATTATGCTCACGCAAGGCTGTCTAGCATACAGTGGTGGGACACACTCAAATACATCATCGATTCAGTGGCACCAATTGATAGGTTCCTTCGGTTCGCTGATCAGGATAGGCGACCTAACCTGTGTGAGGTAGTCTACAACTTCCAAGAGTGCAAAAATGAGATGGAGGCCTTCTTTGGAACAAATGTCTCAACATGGCATGAGTACAAGGCTATCATGGATGGTAGGATTGCGGACGTGTACTATGGCACGCATGTGGGCCCAGGTGCGATCACAACCATTGTTAAAATAGCAGTCTCTCTCTACATATTGAGTATTTACCATTTGCTAATTTGTCGTGCATCGTATGTTGTAGCTGCTGTACTCAACCCAAGGCTTGTATACCGTTACAATCCAACTCCGACCATGTTTGCTGGCCTCAAGGAAGCATTTGGGAAAATGACGGATGTGCACTCCGCTGTCTTGGCATTACAGGAGGCAGAATCATTCCGCCTACACCTTAGGGAGCTTGGCAGTGAGCTGGCCATTAAAATGGCCACGGACCCCAAGACAACCCCATGTAAGAGTACTTTTGAACTCATTTTTTTGTCTTTTTGAGCGCATACCTAACATAATGGGCTCCACTTGCAGCTCAATGGTGGATGTTGTTCGGCAGGAGCACTCCAAATCTGCAAAAACTTGCGTTGAGGCTTGTTGCATAGTGTGTATCCTCCAGTGGATGCGAGCGCAACTGGAGTACATTTGCTTTGGTGCACACGAAGGTTCGGAATCGCTTGTCCCACAAAAAACTGAACAAGCTAGTGTATGTGAACTACAACCTTCGACTGCAACTCGCGGATGCATCCGGACCACCTAGGCGTGAGGAAGAAGACTTCATTGACCAGTTCACGCAGATATCCTTTTAGGAAAGGGATAATCCGGTTCGAGACTGGATGGAGTATGGCAGATCCAACCAGGCTCCAGTTCTCGACGAAGAGGATGAAGAAACGGACATCCCTCTTCCGTCCCATATCGTGAGGTACGTTGATGTACTTTGTTAGCCACTAACGAACCATACTTTTAATAATATGATTCGTTCTTTGTCATGACAGAGACCAAGTGGACCCCGACGATCTTGGGCCCATCAGTGATTGGGCCCGTAGACATGTGGGTGACACGCATCTTGGCAAAAGAAAATACCAGACGGGACCTAGCCAGAAAAAAAAGGGGAAGCGAATGCAACAACCTGTCACCAGCGATGATTCGACAGATGATGGCGAGGAGGGTGAGCAAAGTCCACGGTACCAGGAGTCCGATCACAGCAGCTCAGCAACTGACAGTGGAGACGGTCATAGTGGTGACGATGACCCTGGAGCTGCTGTTGGTGGTGGTGGTGGTGGGGCTGGGGGTTCTGCAGATGGTGCTGGTGGTAGTGGTGCTGGTGATGCTGGTGGACTTCGTTTCACAGGTATGGATTGTTACAGACATTTTTTTAATGTCTATGACTATTCACTAGTACTAATTATGGTCGGCTGCAGGCGAGACGGACTTCACACATGCTACTCAGGACCGCGACCATGGGCAGCCGGAATCGCAGAGGAGAGCGTACGACCCGACAGACTGCTACGACACGCCACAGTACTCCTCTTCCTCGTACAGTGATACATCGTACGGTGGTGGTTATATCTACCCCGTTCCTGACATCAGCACGCAGCCGGCCACTAGATGGGTCTACAAATGGCAAGACCCGGATTTCTACAACATGTTAGTGCAGGAATGGGAGACCACAGCTCATTAGACGGGCCAATCATGGATAGAGTACAAGGTCGGGCTACAGTCGCGCGATATCGCTCTAATGTCCACCGCGGAGTATGAGGAGGGGTGCCGAAACGGGATCTTCCCTTATATGCAACGCCAGTGAGTAGTGACCATGATGTTCGCATGTCTACGACACAAAGTATTTCCATGGACGATTTGTTGTTGTTGCAACGGTGAACTACGTTATTTCCGTCGTGAATTTGTGGCTAGTGCATCACTATGATATTATTGTGGGGTTGGCCATTTGTATCACACTATTTTCCATGAATTGTGTGTTCTATTTACATCATTATGCACAAAGGTCATGCAAAAAAAATTAATTTTTTCAAGCAAAAAAAAAAGCCACCCGGTGGTTTGGACAGGTTACCGTTCAAACCGGTCGGTAACCGGCCCTAACCGACCGGTTACTGGTCCAAAACCGTTTGAACTGCGGGGTTTGAATTCAAAATCCAAACCGTTCGGTTTGGACCGGTAACCGGTCAAACCGACCGGTAACCGCCCGACCGCTCCCCGGCGGTTACCGGTTTCGGTTCGGAAACAAAAACCCTGGGCACAAGAAGGTACGTGCCGGCCGGTGGCCGATCGATGCGTCTCGCCTCCATGCTCTCTTCTAGTTCTCTAGGGTCATGGGATTTTTGTGGCGTCCATTCCCTTTCTGATTAATAATAATAGTAATATAAAAATATTACCGATTGTTATCGATTACATAAAGAGCGAACATTACTTAGTTATTACATAAAAAAAGTTACATGCAGATCGAGCAATGTCCGTTTCAAACACTTTGTTGTTGCGTAAAGCTACAAAAGAAATATTATCAAACTAAAAATGTTGCCGAAAAGACTAGTGAAAACGCTCAAGCGCCACACCCACCGACCATAGGCAGCGCAATGATTACACGGCTGGTATGGCCAAGATGCAACAGTGCAGTCTATGCATCCAAAGCCATTGACACCTTTGATGTCCTTCTTTAGCACAGTTGGAGTAGTACTTCTCAATCAATCAAGGAAGCGTAATCAGCTCTAGCAGAATTAAGCACCAAAGTTCTCTGGCCTTGTCATCCATGGAACGTTCAAGCGGACTCTGCTTTGTCAGAGCAAGGGAGCTTCCGTACGTGTTACAGATTTCAGAAGGACAAACACAACGTTTTGTTTACTGTACAGTTAATAACATGATGAGATGGGTCAACCGTTGACAGCCAAAAGTACAGTGTACAGGTATTTGCGAGTGATGCACGTGCGTTTTGTCTGGCTGCTTCTCGTAAGTCTCGTGTCGTGTCGACTCTGGCACTCGAGCGAGGCCGTGTCCTCGCCCCACTGCTGGCGCCGACCGGCCGGCCTAGGATGGTGGAGCAGCGGCCAACGGGCAAGGGAGGCGCGGGAGCCTTGTGTCGGGTTGCTGGTCACGGCGGAGCAACTGCTGGCCGAGCCAACTGTTAGAAGACGGCGAGCGCGCAATGGCCACGCCCGAGCCGAGCGTCCTGTTATGCTTCTGTGTCAGTCGCTGCAACGCTCAAACAGTAGGCAGTGCACGCCGCCCGTTCGACAAAATGCGGCACCGGTGGAGACTTGGCTGGGCTGGGCAACTGGGGGTGGGGAGTTGGAGGGGAGGCAGGGTCGTCATCCAAATACCAGCGAGGGCTCGCCGGTCACCACGCTGACGCGCCACCACCCCAGGGCGCGCGTGTCGGCGTCTTCCCCGAGATAGTTCCTTGGCTGCTCTTCTGGTACGCGTTCTCAGCTCAGCCTGCCTCTCTGTCTTCCTCTCTCTCCACACTTGACATTTTGACAAAGACTTTTGAGTCACACGAAAACCACTTTTGTCCCAAAGAACAGTGCATCGCGTGAATATTTGAAACTTTACTGTGGAAGAATTTACAAGACCCTGTGTAAGCCTTCGTTAGTAACGCTCATGCTTAGGCCCTTAGTCAAACACTCAGGCATGTGTCTACATATAACAAGCCTGTGCTTCCTAAACAACGAGCACATGTATCCGGATAGATTTTTTCTTTTAAAAAAAAGGACGGCAAAAGCTTTGCCATAATTTTTATTAGAAGAAGAAAAAAAAAAGATGATAGCCCAGTTTTTTGAGTGGAAACAAGGCAAAAAAAACCACTTGACTAGAATACAACGACCCACAACTCAAACACAAAAGCCAACTACTAAAAACTTAACTAACTTCTAGTGCACGGGGCAACGCCAAAAACAAATCGATTGACAACAAACAAAAACCAAACTATCAGCTACACTCACTCTAACACTGACACTGCTAACAAAAAGCACAAAACACACTTAGGACAACTGGTGACAAACTAAGGATCTGCAGCACCCACTAGCTATCCTTTGCTCCGAAGGCACAACAACTAACCCACTAGCTTGTTTTTTGTTGAGTGGAAGGGGAGCAGCAACTCACAGAGTTTACAAAAGGTCCAAATCACCGTCTTTATCCACCATCCTTGACAAACTGGCGTGGTTTGAACGCGAATATTGTCCATTCAGTGGTGCCGGCTGACTAAATTATGACTATGGTGACTACATCATCCTCAAGTCCTATATGTATTATCTCAGCAGCCGGCGAAGGAAAGAAATTAAATCAGTAACTTTCTAAGGTGAGAATATGCAGGATCTAGTATATTTTCTATCATGACCGTCGGGATTTGGTTGGACCTGGATGACTTTGGCATCTATCTCAGATACAAACCTGCTGACATAGTCAGGTGTCACCAAGTACAACTATACCAGAACAAGTCTTTCTTTGTTCAATCCTCTGGAGCCCAAACATAATAGACAAGACAAGGCAAGCGACCAATATGGCCATATGACCAATAAAGTCAGGCTATTGCTTTCCTACAAAATGTTGCTACGGAGCTGTCCATGGAGGTGCACCGTGCACCACAACACTCTCGATCTCTGTATGCATTTCTTCCTTCTGCAAGGAGCTTCAATGGCTCCTGCAAGCAGCTCGTTCGTGCTGGTGTTATTGTTGGCCACCTTACTGTCAGTTCTAGTTACTGGTGTCGCTTCTGCTTCATCGTCTTCTCCAAGCCCAAGTCCGACTCCCAACAACATCAACGGCAGGGACACTGACCTTGCAGCGCTCCTGGCTTTCAAAGGCCAGCTCGCTGATCCTCTCGGTGTCCTTGCCAGCAACTGGACAACCAACGTGTCCTTCTGTCGCTGGGTCGGCGTCTCATGCAGTCGCCGGCGGCAGCGCGTCACCGCGCTATCTTTGCCAGGTGTGTCACTCCAAGGAGAGCTCAGCTCACATCTTGGTAACCTCTCTTTCCTCATGCTGCTCAACCTCACAAACACCAAACTCTCCGGTACAATTCCTTCCGATCTTGGTAGGCTACATCGGCTTAGGGAGCTAATTCTCCCTGGAAATGGCCTCTCAGGCAGCATTCCTAGTACCATAGGCAATCTCTCACAGCTGTACCTTCTTGACCTTGGTTACAACACTCTCTCCAAGCAGATCTTGCTAGAGCTGCTACAGAATCTGCCCAATCTTCAGGTCCTTTCTCTGCAAAATAACGAGTTAAGTGGTGAAATACCACCGTATCTTTTCAATAACACACCTTCACTGAGGTACATCTACCTTGGAAACAACATGCTATCAGGTACGATACCTCACGGTGTGGGCTCGCTGCCCCGCCTAGAGTACTTGGACCTGCGAGTCAATCATCTCTCTGGCACAGTACCCATGACCATATTCAACATGTCACTGCTGCAAGTCATGTCACTAGGACAAAACAATCTATCTGGGTCAATTCCTAGCAATCAAAGTTTTAGCCTACCGGTGTTGCAGGGTTTTACTTGCCTAAGAACAACTTTGTAGGTGGATACCAGTAGCTCTTTTAGGATGCCAGCACCTGCAAATTCTCTCATTGGCCTTCAATTCATTCTTTGATACTGTACCAACATGGTTAGCTCAACTGCCACAACTCATAAGCATTACCTTGGGCACAAATCACCTTGTTGGATCTATCCCAGCTGTTCTTAGTAATCTCACCAATCTTACTTATGTAGACCTATCTTTCTGCAACCTGACAGGAGACATTCCAACTGAATTAGGCGTAATGCAAGGACTCTCGTCTCTACATCTTGGAACCAACCAGCTAACAGGTCCAATGCCAACCAGTCTCACAAATTTATCTAATCTGTATAACCTAAATCTTCAACAAAATCAGTTGTCTGGATCAATACCAGCCACACTTGGGAACATCCAAGCTCTGATCACGTTTGAACTGTCATATAACAATTTCAATGGGAATCTTGGCTTCATGTCCTCCCTTTCCAATTGTAGGCAGCTCCAGGAGGTTGGCATATTTTCTAATTCTTTCACCGGGGAACTCCCTGACCAAGTGGGAAACCTGTCCACAGAATTCAGTGAGTTTTATGCAGGGTACAACAAGATAACAGGTGTGCTTCCACCATCCTTGGCAAACTTAAGTAATCTTTACCAGATTGATCTTCGCAACAACCAACTAACGGGAGCAATACCAGAATCGATCACATTGATGCAAAATCTGGGATACCTTGATATGTCAGGCAACGGTATGTCAGGCCCTATCCCAACACAAATTGGTATGTTGACAAGCTTACAAAGGCTGAATCTCTTGGGAAACAAATTGTTTGGTCCTATACCCGATAGCATAGGAAACCTCACCAAGATAGAAGTCCTCATATTGGCTTATAACCACTTAAATTCCACAATACCAGCTAGCTTATTCCACCTGGATAAACTTCTCGGACTCTATCTTTCTTACAATTATTTTTCTGGTGCCCTACCGGCTGATGTTAGTGGTCCAAAACAGGTGGATCAAATTTTTATATCTTCCTGCTTTTTGACTGGAAAAATCCCTAATTCATTTGGACAGCTTAGGATGCTACATGATCTAAATCTATCACACAACTCATTTGAGGACACAATCCCAGAATCTTTTCAAGAGCTGACCAACTTAGCATCACTCAATATCTCCTCCAACAATCTCTCGGGTGTCATTCCCAAGTTCCTTGCCAATCTCTCCTCCTTAACAATCTTGAATCTCTCCTTTAATAAGCTGGAAGGTAAGATACCAGAGGGAGGCGTTCTTCTCAAACATCACCTTGTCATCATTGACTGGGAATGCTGGACTATGTGGTGCTCACCGTCTCGGATTTTCACCATGTCGTATCAGGTCTAACTCAAATGACATGCATTTGCTAAAATATCTACTCCCTGCTGCCATCATAGCATTTGGTTCTATTGTTCTTTTTGTTTACCTAATGATTAGAAGGAAACTTAGAAACAAGAGAGAAGTACATTTTTTTAGATAATGGATAAAATATCCGGCTTCATCTATCGAAAGATAGAATCAGGCCAATTATTACAAGGACTCAGTCCGCACCAACCTTACAATCTCGACAACGTTTAAACAACACGCAAGACCTCCACACCAACTTTAAAAAAGGAAGATACTTGACTAGATGTGACCAATACTTCTTGATGTAAGCAATCCAGAGGACCTAAAGAACTGCAAGGATGAAGTCTCCAGAAACTGAGCAACCAAAATAAGATGCTTTCTCTGCTCATCATGCCGCTGCAGCTTTGCCCACTGGCGTAACCAGTGAGTTCCTCGAAAGAGTACCTGCAAAAAAGATTTTGGAGCACATCTGTCAAAAATCACCTCATTCCTTGTTAGCCAAATCGCCCAACACAATGCGGAAGCTGCTGTTAACAATAACAGGTTTTGTTTTTTACTACCCTTTTTAGACCAAGTGGTGAACATATCACTCACTGATTGGGGTGGAGCAACCCCAAATAACAAGTGTACCGCTCGCCACAGAAATTTGGCATAAACACAATCCAGAAAAAGATGGTGAATAGTCTCTAAACTATGGTCAAAACAACAACTAGTGTTCTCATTCCAGTTTCGTTTTGCCAGATTATCCTTAGTTCAGATCACCCCTTTTTTAAGATACCAAAGAAAGATTTTAATCTTCATTGGTACTTTAATCTGCCAAATATCCTGTGAGACTCGAACCCCATTATTAATTAAAGCAGCATACATTGTGTTAACCGAGAAAGCGCCTGATGAATGTAAATTCCATACAAAAACATCTCTTTGATTAAGAAGATTAATATTTTGTACTGAGGCTACAATCCTATACCAATCCCTAAGATTCCCCCCCCCCCCCCACTAAATTTCGTCTAAATGAAATATTTAGTGGTATTGAACCAAGGACTTTAGCAACCGAGTCTTGCTTCCTTCTTACGATATTAAACAGATTGGGGTACCTATCTTTCAATGGCTTGTCTCCTAGCCAAGTATCTATCCAGAACCTGGTTTGGGAGCCATCACGCACTTTAAAGACCCACAACCCATAAAAGTGTCTTTAACATTCATCAAGCTTTTCCAGAAATGGGAGTCTGTACGCTTCTTAGCACAGCTTCCAAACGGGTTATCTTTTAAATACTTGTTCCTTAGCAATTCCTGCCATAGCCCCTCCTTATTTAGGAGATTATAAATCCATTTGCTTAGTAAACACTTGTTTTGGAGTTCTAAATTGAGGATACCCAATCCACCTTGAATTTTTGGCTGGCACAAGATTTCCCATCTAGCTAGTCTATATTTTCTCTTATGTTGATCATTCTACCAAAAGAACCTTGATCTGAAACAATCAATCTTTTCTAAAACTCCTTTTGGAATTTCAAAGAAAGACATCATGAACATCGGTAAGCTGGAAAGCACCGAATTTATCAAAATCAAGCGTCCTCCTGTTGATAGAATTTTTCCTTTCCAACCACCCAGTCTTTTCTCTATTCTATCCTCAATAGTCTGCCAGTCCTTATTACTCAGTTTCCTAACATTCATTGGAAGTCCCAAATACCGAAAAGGAAAGGCCCCGAGGTTACACCCAAATAGTTGCGAATAAAACAGTTCGTGATCCTTTGCTTCACCAAAGCAAAAGATCTCACTCTTGTGAAAATTTATCTTGAGCCCCGATAGTTGTTCAAAGGTGGTAAGCAGGAATTTCATGTTTACCGCCTTTTCTAAATCATGACTCATAAACAAAACTGTATCATCCGCATACTGTAAGATTGATAAACCGTCTTGGAGCAAATGAGGTATAACGCCCTCTATTCTTCCTGCCTCTCTGGCTCTTTCAATTAAGACAGCCAGCATGTCGGCCACAATGTTAAAGAGGATGGGAGACATCGGGTCACCTTGTCTTAGGCCCTTCCTCGTTTGGAAATATGTTCCTAGTTGATCGTTGACCTTTATATTAACGTTACCCCCTTGAGTAAACAACTTAACCCAGTCACACCATTTTTGAGAGAAACCTTTCATACGCAAGGTTTGCTGTAGGAAACTCCAATTAACTTGTCATAAGCCTTCTCAAAGTCAATCTTAAAAATGACCCCACTTTGCTTCTTTGAATGAAGCTCGTGGATTGTCTCATGGAGAATCACAGCCCCTTTCATAATATTCCTCCCAGGTAAAAAGGCCGTTTGCGTTGGTCTAATTACCTTTTGAGCTACTGTACATGCCTCTGTTTCTGGCCCAAGTGATGACTTGAACCATAGATTACTCTCCTACCATGAGCTTGTTCGCGCCACTGATAACTTTTCCGACAATAACCTGTTGGGGACTGGGAGCTTTGGAAAAGTTTTCAAGGGCCAACTGAACACCGGATTGGTGGTTGTAGTAAAAGTTCTAGACATGCAGCTGGAACAAGCAATTAGAAGCTTTGATGCTGAGTGCCGTGTGCTTCACATGGCTCGACACCGGAATCTGATTAATATACTTAACACCTGCTCCAACCTGGACCTCAGAATATTGGTGCTTGAGTACATGCCCAATGGAAGCCTGGATATGCTCCTACACGCTGAAGGCAGAAGGCACTTTATTGGGTTTCTTGAGAGGCTCGACATCATGCTGGATGTGTCGATGGCAATGGAGTATCTACACCATGAGCACCATGAGGTGGTCTTGCACTGTGACTTGAAGCCTGCCAACGTACTATTTGACGATGACATGACAGCGCATGTAGCGGACTTTGGTATAGCAAAGTTGCTATTGGGCGATGATAGTTCCATGATCACTGCAACAATGCCTGGAACACTTGGGTACATGGCACCAGGTACGAGAGCATTTTGTACTCTTGCCAGACCTAGTTTAGAATTTGTTTATTGTGTCGATCAATTATGCTGAATCTCTGTTTTGTGAACTCTCTTAAGCAGAGTACGGATCTCTTGGAAAGGCATCACGCAAGAGTGACGTGTTCAGCTACGGAATCATGCTCCTTGAAGTCTTCACTGGAAAGAGACCCACAGATCTGTTGTTCGATGGAGAACTGAGCATCAGGCAGTGGGTTCATCAAGCATTTCCATCTCAACTTGCCTCTGTTCTGGATGACCAGCTCCTGCAGGAAGCTGCTTCTATCAGTGACCTGAATGATTCTCTTGTGCCAATTTTCGAGGTGGGCTTGCTCTGCTCAAGTGGCTCGCCTGAAGAAAGGATGTCAATGAGGAACGTGGTGGTGAAACTGAAGAAGATAAAAGAGGAATACACAAAATAACATCAGTAACAACGCGGAGCGCTGCCCAGTAATGGGTCAGCCTTATTTTCATACTATGTCCGATTGTCTGTTCTTTTCGCTTGCTTCTGCTGTAGGAGCGTAACATCAACTGCAGTGCAAGACAGTGAGGATGGCAAGCTGAGTATGAACATAGTGCAACATTGTGTGCTATGTTAACCAAGGACCTTATCGACAACAGACTAAGAAAACCGATGACAGATTGGGGTGTGGGCCAAATTACTTGTACACATTGCCTCCAGTTGGAATGCAGAAGAGTACAAGTTTAGACCTGACTCTGGAGGAGAGTTCTTAACCTTGATCTGGCATTGCTTTGGTTACAATGCGTCATGAAGGGTAACCAGTGGTGTGTGTGAATGCTGTTGTAATTGTGGTTTATAGTCAGCTTAAGCCTTCGATTGTTATGTGTTTAGGAGAGGCTTGTTACTGTACGCTGTTGTAATTGTGGTTTGTAGCCTACATCAGAACAAAGGTATCTCCGAGCTCTGCTTTGCCATGTGTTCAGGAAGAAGAACGTAGAGTAGCCGCGTGCTTGAGGTTGAGCTATTCTCATTTGGAATATGATCTCAAACAGTGCTTTACAATATGTTCAGTGTTTCCCAAAGGTCATAAGATAGATAAAGAACAACTGATTGACCTATGGATTGCTCGTGATATGATCTCTATGGATTATATCGGCAACAAACACTTCAATTCTCTTGTGCAAATCTCTTTCATGCAAAATGTGGAAGAAAAGATGGGAGAGTGATATGTAGAATGCATGATTTAGTTCATGATCTTGCCCAACTCATCTTGGGTGATGAAATTTCATTCGTGGTGCCAATGGAGGCAGAGAATTCCACAAAGAGTTATAGATACTTTTCTTTGAGAGAACCGCCAGAAGTTAGTGTTCCCAAAAATATTTTTGGAAAGGCACGTGCCATATATACTACAAAGTGTTATGATCACATTTTTGGTATGGCACTGGAGAAGGCAAAACACTTGCGTAGTGTGACAGTTGGATCTCCCTATGTAACGGCACTACCCAATGCCGTATTTCAGATTAACAATCTGAAATATCTTTCCATGTCAAGGCTAAATTGTGAAGCACTTCCTGGCGCTATTTCAGATGTTTGGAGCCTACAAGCACTTCATGTAACAGATAGTCAATATCTTCTCGGGCTTCCTGAATCCATTGGTAAGCTCAAGAAGTTGAGGACACTAAATTTGTCAGGCTGTCGATACCTAAATAGATTACCAGATTCTATTGGTGATTGTCATATGATTTCAAATATTGATCTACAGCACTGCTATGATCTTACAGTGCTGCCAGACTCTATTGGCAAAAATAAAGAGTTGAGAGTGCTGAGGCTAGGCTGTACCAGACTTAAGAGGCTACCAAAAATAACGTTGGAAAATCTGCAGTGCTTGGATCTCAGAAGCTGCCGTATGCTGGTAGAAATTCCTGAAGGCATAGAGAACTTGAAGAAGCTTTAGGTTTTGAATCTGGAAGGGTGCATAATGTTAAAATCTCTGCTGGTTTTAAAAGGACAGCAGCTGAATCAAGTACAAAATCTGAACATATCTATTGTAAGACGGGGTGAAAAATCTGCACGAATATCAGAACTTGAAAATATAATAGCTAGCGGCGATGCTGGTCAATCTATTTTAAATACATATGTGATGGAACCAGATGATGCACTCAAGACCTGCTTGAAAAAAAAGATAAACTTGCAAGACCTGAACCTACGGTGGATGGCACAGGAAACGGCTGAGGTGGGCAATGAATTTGTGCAAGGTGTACTTGATGATCTCGAACGGCCACCTGAGATTGAAAAGCTAGGCATTCATGGGTCGTACTTCAGAACAAGCTTAGCGAGCTGAGACGGTCGTACTTCAATTGGCGTGACAGTAACAAGCACACTGGGTTAGGCCGCGACCCTGCATCTGGCGAGGTCGCGGTAGATCCAAGTTGGTATGCCACAAACCACGGGGTACTAACTAATCCTTCCTAGTGTCAATCCACTACCGTCTTTGGGTTTAGGTTAACTAATTGACACCGTTCCCTTGCATTCATGACGTGCAGGAGAGTAGCCAGCCGGCTGGTCAGAAGTACAAACACCCACCTTGCTTTGAGCAATTGTTCACCCTATTCGGGCACACACCCCGTGATAGGGACAACCTGATCTCAGCTGGTGGCGATCAGCAAGATCCCAGCCACACTCATGATAGCCCACACACACCTGAAGATCTGTCTGACAACCCTCCTGCTGACCACCGCAGTGGTGGCCAGGCGTCTAGACGTCGCATTAGAGAGCATTCTGTTTCCAGCCCACCAAGCAAGAAGAGTAGCAAGACACCCACGATGGCAGATGCAATGGTTTTTATGCATGAATCTCTGATAGGAAAAAGGCCATTGCAAGAACTAGAGCTGATAGGAAAAAGGTCCTTCAGGTTCTCAGGGAAGACGGCGTCGACGAGGCTGATCCTCTCTTCCACCAGACCCTGGCTGTCACAACTGACTTGAACCATCGAGAAAACTATCTAGATATGTTATCTATTGTGGGGCAAACTGAGTTCGTGAAGACGATTTGGAGGACCATTAGGAAGGACTAGTAGCGCTACGACTCGATAGCGTGGCAGTCACAAGTGTATCAGTTTTCCTTCATGAGTGTATCTGTTACTGTTTTGTTTGTTTTTCATATACTAGTCAGTCTTGTTACCTACAATGTAATATGGTGCAAAACTATTCGTTCGGTTGTGTAATAAGTCGTGTGACTGAACTGCTTGTTGCTAGATATGTCACGCATGGTTTAAATTACATGTTCAGAGTTTGCTGATTGTTCTTCGTCACATCTATTAATGTTATGCATGGAACTATAGCGCATGCAGCCTTGTTGCTTATGGTTTCTGAACTAATGAACTGTCTGTTTTTCAGGCGGCCCAAGGTGATAGATGTCGAAACTGAGGAAGATGTGGACAAGCAGACAATGACGCAGGTCCTATTTGCGTTGACAGTGATACAGGAGCTCCAGGCACAACAGCAAGGCATGGTAAACCCTGCAGCTCTAATACCTAGACTGACTGGGGCTCAATGGATGCAACTGAATTTGAATAACCCTACAAGGTGTTTTGATAATTTGCGGATGACAACGGATGTTTTTATGAACCTGCATGACAAGTTGCTTCAGTTTGGGCTACGTGGAACAAATGAATTTTCTTCTGTAGAAGCCTTGGGTTTGTACGTGTGGACCTGCGCTCACGGGGCTGCCATTAGAGAGTGTTAGGATATATTTGAAAGCTCTTTAGATACACTAAGTAGGAAGATAACATTTGTGGCAAAAGTCATGTTTAGATGGGCTAAGACTGTTTTATGTCCAGTGGATCCGACATATGGAGGTGTGCATGACGAACTTGCGCCATATCGACCATGGTTTGATGGCTGCATTGGGGCAATTGATGGCACACACATAAAAGTAGAAGTCAGTCAAGCTGTCAAAAATGATTTCATTAACAGGAAAGGTCAAGCTTCGTTCAATGTTTGTGCCATTGTGGACATGCATGGCCGATTCACTTATGTTGCGGCCGGGAAAGCGGGCGCTTGTCACGACATGACAGTTTTAAGGGAGTGTTTGCAGGATCCTTGTTTCCCCCATCCTCCTCAGGGTATTGCATGCTACTAACATCTACAATCCACATGCTTATACATGTTTTGTACATATGTTGTATCACTAACCTTTAATTTGGAATTGGTCATTTGTTGTAGGACGCTATTACCTGGCGAACGCTAGGTACATGCAGCGGGAAGGATTCATGACCCCATATCGGAATACAAGGTACCATTTGCATGAATTCGAAGGTGTTGATGCAGGCATGTTAAATAAACAAGAGAAGTTTAACTATGTGCACAGCCGCCTGCGTAATGTCATAGAGCGTCGTTTTGGGGTTACCAAAGAAAGGTGAAAACTCCTGGAGGGGTTGCCTGGTTATTCCAGGGAAAAGCAAGCATGGGTCATGATTTCAATTTTTGCAATGGACAATTACTTGTGGGAAATTAACCATGTATCTTGTTACCGATTGGGTTCACTTCAATGCTGCCGCTGGAACAAGTGCCATAAGGGAGTTAGCTGCCACTGCTATTTGGGGTATGCGATGAAGGTCAGATGTCTGTGTATGAAGGTGTGTAACGTGCATTGTAGGTTTAGTTTTGCACGAATTGGTTGACCACCAAGTGTTGTTAGTTGGTGTGTGTATGAAAGTGTTGTACGTGCATTGTAGGTTTAGTTATGCACAAATTTGGTAGAGCACGAAGTGCTGGTAGATGGCATTGCAATTGGCTGGAATTGGGTGCAATTAGGTGCTGCCACATGATTTATTTTGTCGCCAATTTGTGGACAGTAGTTTAATTTATAATTATGGTGTAATGGGTTCTTTGGACTTGGACCCTAATTATATGTTGTAATCTCATTTGTATGTATAATAAGTTTAAGACACATCTATGAATTTTTGTAATATAAATGTTGATGGTTTCTGTAATAAATTTAAATTACAAAAATTAAATCACTGCCGGATCACTTAGAACCGGCAGTGATGGCTCACACATCACTGCCGGTTGGTGTTACAAACCGGCAGTGATGGCTCAAGCATCACTGCCGGTTTGGCATACCGACAGTGATGGCATGAGCTGATCACTGCCGATTCGCCAGTGCCGGTTCAAAAACCGCCACTGAAGGAGGGTTTCGAACCGGCACTGTTTGCCGTTTCTGTAGTAGTGTTTATTGGGAAAGTAAAGTTTGCCTGACTTTATTATGTTGTTCTCTCATTTCAATGTTAGCTGAATCTTGACTCATCTCATTTTAGCATTGACCTATTATTAGCCAATGAATACAACTTTAATCAAGATAAACTTATAAGATACCAGTGTAGTATATATGCAGATGGTGGCTAATGAAACAACAGTTGGTAGAGTTGGGTATGGGGATGAAATGAAGGAAGGTTTTAGCCTTTAGAAGGAGCAGAGCTCTTCATCGCTCATGATCGATTCTGGAGAGATCTGGCCAAGAAACTACTACTTCCTCACTGGATTCTTTGCTTTCGATGGAATTGATTCACATCTGATTTTCAGTTGCACCTAGTATCATTATCCAGAAATGCATGACTGGTTTCGGTAGCGGCCGGAGAGTCTATCTCAACCCTTCTTGTTTGTCTAGGGATTCGGAAAAAAGACTTCAACAAATCTTTTTTTAAAGAATGGCCCGCACTGATGGTTGCCTCACCCATTGGAATCTGACTGCTTCCCATGGATGTCAGAACTTTTGCACAGATCTCAACTGCATGTGTGTGGTTAGATAAACTCTACGGCCGCTATGGGAACTGACATTTTTGCTCTCATCATTATCCCTCCATCCGGATGGCAACATTGATTTTCTTTTTTTTTAGAATCAACTTCATTGGTATGCTGCCTAGTTCTCTCGCTTCTTCTTTCTTTCCACTAGCTTGTGAAGTTGTGATGACGTGAATTTCAGTGAAATAAGCAAGCAAACAAGATCTGAAGCTTTGTATTATTAATTAATTGACACGTCTTTTATAAGTTGTTCAGTATAGCCAATTAGCTTTGGACTAGATGTAACCCGTAGCTATAGCATTAGCACGGGCAATATCATACAATAGTTCAGTTCGCTTGGCAACAGATCGGGAATACAGAGGCATCACCAGTACCACCACGGTCGACGGCCCAAACACGAGGCAATGAGCACGGGATCGATGGGCCGTTGCAGCGCGCCCGCCGCGCAAGGCTCCAGAACGTGACACTATCGACCTTCGTTGCATTGCACCACACCACGACGACGGCAAGAACCACCTCGTGCCCGCCGGCGACGACAACGACAGCCCCGTGAAGGCGCTAGGCGCTTCGTCTCGCCGTCGTCGCCGCTGTTGTCCACTCCCCAGCTAGCTCAGCTCCAGACGCGCGCGGCGGCCGACCTGGGGCAGCGGGTGAGATCGACTGATCGAGATCATAGCAAAGCAAAAGACGACCTGGGGCAGCTTTGATGTCACCTCCTTCGTACACTAGAATAAAAAGCTATTTTTCTCTTAAAATGAATAAGAATTCATCAAAATCACTATTTTTTGTTTTATTGGTTTTAGCTTCTCTGTGTGTTGTAACAAAAAAAATCGAAAATATTTGTTGACGTGTTAACAAAACTATATTATTAACAAAAAATATTGAACTGGACCACCCTAGAGTAAAATCCTAGCTACGCCACTAGCAGGGATTGCACCTGAGAGAAAGTTGTGGGAGAGGGAAAGGTACCTCAAGCGGCGCAACTGTCCAAGCTCATCAGGGATCACACCGGTGAGCCCGGTCTGACGGAGGTCGGCAAAGGAGAGGAAGGAGAGACAGGCGAGCTCTGTGGCGAGGTGGCCACCAAGGGTCACATTCGGCAACGCAAGTGCGGTGACGCGCTGCCGTCGACGGCTGCAGGAGACACCAGACCAGTGGCAGAAGGATGTGTTGGGCGTCCAGTTGCTGCTGAGGAAGCCTGAGGGGTCAGATACGTGGGCTTTGAATGCCAGCAGTGCAGAGAGGTCGTCTGTGCAGTTGCTTGCCATGGCTGCTGCTGCCAGCACCATTGACAGAGTTACAGATGCATGTAACATGAGGATGAAACGAAGAGCATCCATGTGTGGTGATGGCAGTGCACTTGCCAAATGAGTGATCAGTGCAGAGTGTATTGTGGAGTTGAGTTTTCTAGTTAGGTAGGAGTATTTATCCTGGGAGATGGGAGTCCTTCCTTTAGTCTTTCCAAGTTCAACCGAAAATAGCTATCAGGCTGACTGTGGACTTTGACTAAACCACCAATTAGAATGTGTGAAAGACGATTGTTCAGTAGTGGCCTAGTCCAGTACTGTACTTGGAAGAGCATGATTAATTTATATATTGTGCCGTTGTGCAAACTTGTAAGAGCATGATTATTCTTCCACACCGGTGTTAGGCAATTTTTGCTTCTACGTTCAAAGGGCAAGGGACATGAAGTTATGCAAGAATCGTAGCGTTTGGAAATTGGAAGGGTAGGTGTGGCTATTTTTTTTTTTGAATTTTCACGGGAAGTTGAACAAAAGCTGCCCCAAACAGTGCAACGTGATTTTAACTGTTTAAGTGTGGAATTCCTGAATGCTGGTTTGACCAAATTTATTAGAACTATTTGTGCTACTTGTCATTGTTTAGAGAATGACTATTAAGGGGGAGGTCTCTGAACTATTAAGTGAGAGGTCTCTGAACTTGACCGACGATATCATCTATATCCCAGAACTTTTAAAATGATTTATGTGGATCCCTAAGCTTGTAGGTGGTGGTTCATGAACTTTCAAGGTATCACCATATCCTAATATCCTATAGTGTTATCTCACTCCCTAAACTTTCAAGTAATCATCATATGTCTCTAAACTTGGCATGCGGTGTCACTCCGGTTCAAATGTGATCTAACTCACTCTATAAATTAGTCTGACAGACTGCCAGTAGGTTGAACATGGATCCAACATGTGTCAATTAATCAATCATTATTTATACAATATTTATCAAAAGTATAAACTATATAAAACAATTTACATAGTGAAAAATAAACTAAAATAAACTATATAAAACAATTTACAACAGTTTACAAGCCGCCACCGGCCTCGTTGTCACGTCCACTTCTGGCCTCGTCACATCGCTTGGTGTTTTGGGCACCGCCATGCCAACAAGGCAACAATATCGCTCCAATCCCATGGCCGGCCGTCATCCACCCAATTGGGCAGCGACCACCGTGCACAGCCTCTACGGCAAGGCACACCGCGAGATCGACCGTCGGCGCCGCACCGCGCCTACTACCCTTGCTCCCAACGCGTTCAAGCCATTATATTGTTCGGTGTCGCCGACCATTTGTTTGTTGCTTGTGTCTATGCCAGGGAAATATGGGCACGAATATGTCGTTGTATGCACATTCAGTTGCCGGCGCCATCCCCCAATGGGCGTCTCGTATGCTGGTGGTTACGTTGCCGTGAAGAATGCCATTCTGATCTTCACCGCAAGGGCTTTGACACTCTGATCTTGCTGGTTTCTTGGTCCTTATGGGGGGAAAGGAACCGAAGAGTTTTCAAAGGGGAGGTCGCTCAGCCGATGGAGCTACCGAGAATCATCAATGAAGAAGGGACTCAATGGATTCAAGCAGGCTACAGGTCGCTGGTTGTTCTGTTCGCAGTAGCTGATGCTTAGGTTCGGTTGTCCTCCATAGTCGCAAAATTTCTTGTTGTATAATTGTTAAACCATCTTTGCTTGTGCTCCATTCATGGGAGATCTTGGTTCTTGCATTGTCAAGGCTCTCATGGGTTGGAAGCTGTATCCCAAACTATCCTTTCCTCTTAATGAAAAGCTTGTGCCTAGGCACATGTTCGCGAAAAAAAACATTGTATGTATTCTACACGCCGAACAATGGATAAACCCAGATTGTCTCCATCCGCGCAGTGCAGTTGCTCTTCGCGCTGGTGATGATGGCCCGTCACTGCCCAACCTTGAGGCGTGGCGTTCAGGTGATGTCCAGGGTGCGGCCGTGCAGGGTGACTGTTCATTCATGGGGTGTCACCACTCCCCACCTGGGCCAGCACAAGACAATCGAGCTGCCAAGGAGGAGCACGAGAGCCCACCGCCGCAATGCTAAAGTCCATGACCCTCAGTGGGTTTGTAATAGGTGTGAAGGCCAAGTTGGCAAGTAGATAAGGAGAGGCTGAAAGACTTAAGAAAGAACACAACTCTTATTTCGAGTAAACTGATCTGGACCTCTTAATGAGGTAGTAATTTACATCAAACGTAGTATTAATAAAACAATTTACACGAATCATGTAGAAAACAATCTATTAGGTTTTCTCTTTCCTCTCAAACCGTAAAAGCAACCATAGCAAAAGTAAAATTGTAAACACGGTACAACATTGTACAATATCCATGCGCTAGGCTCGACAATGCCACCATAAGGCCCATCTGCGTGGGGTGTCGTCTGTGTGAGCCGGCGATGGGAGGAGGGCGTCCAACGACCGTAGCACGTGCAGGCAGGTGTCAAGCAGTCACGAGTGAGGAGGCGTACATCGAGGGGAGGCAGACATTCCTATTGTTGTAGTGTTGTTGCTGGACACCGCAGGGATCATGGTAGGCGACACGACTGCCGCCGCGCCAATGCCGTTGTACCAGCAAAGATGTACACGACTAACGTCGGTGCAGCATATATCATAGACTTGGAGGTTCCGCCGACTGTCGTGCGATTGAAGTACCACGGGTAGTGCCGCGTCCACAACCGCACACGAGCGAGCGAGGCTCCTCGGAACGAGCACCCACAGCGGCAAAAAGCATGCTCTTCTCCCACCCCGGCAACAGTCTCAGCGTAGAGTCAGGCAAGCATGGTTCGAGCCGGCGAGCGAGGTTTGCAGCAGCACACGAGGTCTCACGGCCGCATGCAACGAGGCTTCACCGAGAAGCCGCCGACGCCTGGGCGATGGGACAGGGGCAATCAAGTTCATTTTCTACTCCCAATGCGGCAGGCGTCCATTCTTTTCTTTCCTCTCTCTTCATCTCTCTCTGCACACCCAGTTTCCCCGAGACGTCGCATCTCGCTCTCCGCAAGGTTCCCCTATAAATACACTCCTCAGTTATTATATTCCCCTACTCTCTCAGTTATTATATTCCCCTGCTCTCTGTCTGCAGTACTACTCGATTATTGAATTCACCCAGACACCCCGTACAAATGGCACACGCTGAACCCGTCTCCCTAGTCCAAGGTAGGGATATCCTAACCCTCACCAACAATACACTCGCCGAGGGGAGAGGAGACAGAGCTGCCGAGGGGAGAGGAGACAGAGCTTCCAGCTTCGGTGGGGTTGTCGACGATGGCAACATCGTCCTGGCAGCCCTCGACATCGGCCCCTTGTGAGTCAGGCAGGGGGCAGCCAACTCGTCCACGGCGCCGGCGCCGGTGAGGCACTGCGCGGCGGCCTGGGACTGGCTGTCCGCGGGGTCGGCGAGACCCTCTCGTACCTATCCATGGCGACGTGGGTGCTCCAAAGGACCTCGTCGTCCATGGCAACGACTTTACTGTCGTGGGGCACACAATGCATGGACAAGGGAACGTCTATGTTGGTGGAGGGGCTCCATTGTGTTACCCATGGGACCGCTGGAGAGGTAGGTGGATGGTGTCCGGGCCTCCGTCTTTTCATCGGAGCCTCCGACTCATCTTCACTACGTCCGAGCCTCCGTCTTCTTATTAGAGCCTTCGACTGGAGTGGAGCCTCCAACTTTTTATCAGAGCCTCCAACTTATCTTCGTACTACCACAATAAGTTACGTTGGGCCTCTTCAAGGGGAAGTGGGCCTATAATTTATATAGGCTCCCCCAACAACCACCGTGCCTCTTGCTTTGCTTCGGGTTCCGCTCTAAGGGTACGTACTGGCCAAAGGGGGCCAATCCATCCCGGCCGGCAACGTACCGTAATGTATGGTCCAACGTCCAGTGGCTGAAGCGACATGAGGCAGCTCGGCGGCGCCTGTTGCGGCCTGCTGGCGCACACGTTGTCGCCCGTCGTGCCTCTCGGTGCTTGCGGAATTGCGTGCATCCATCCATGCGCGTGCACGCTATCTAGTGCGGCAGCGGCGTGCACACGTCCATCCACGTATAGTACTCAGGCACATGGGTGGATCTAAAGGAGGGACTGTCAGGGCTCAAGCACCATACCCTTGCCACACCATTGAAGCCCCCACTCATCCCCTTCATGAATTTTTCAGCCATTGACAACAGGGAAGAAGGGGTGCTGGAGTACGACATGAGGTTGAAGATGAGTTTGCTGCCTTCTTGGGCCAGGATTTGTATATTGGTGGCCCAAATTACCAGCCTAGAATTGGAATTTAGTCCATCGTTGTTTGATCCAACGCCCCTACATATTTTTTCTAGATCCGCCACTACTCAGGCGCGTCAGGACAGGACAAGATGCCATGCGCTGCCCTACGAGGATCCTCCGGTTCGGTCCATTCCGGTCCGGGGGAGTAGTTGTCCCATTCCCATGCGCAGTGGCGGATCCAGCAGGGGGCTGGGGTGGCTGCAGCCCCCTCGTGAGCCTCAATTCTCCATCCCGGATCCGCCAATGCCCATGCGGCCATGCCAACGCAGTTCGCTCGATCCATCGCCTGTTGCTGCGCCACCGTGTCCATCTCATCTCTTGTCCGTACCCGCACCCGCAGACCGCAGTCCGGCGTCGAGCTCGCTCGGCGTGCCATGCCAAATTGCCTACCGGACCTCTTTGCGTATTTGTCCTTTGTCATGGTCAGGTACCGGGACTGGGACTGGGAGGTCTTTTTGAAAATTGTACGGATTTCGAAGCATCCATCTAATAATTATTTAAAAAATCTAAATATTTTCACCACGCCCCGCATAGGCCATGCCCATTCAAGCCCAGCCCATGCCTATCTCGTAGCCAAGGCGACTCCAAATCTCTTTCTACGCGTTTCGTTTCTATCAGGTATGGCAAGGAGCAGACCAAGTCAAACGGGACACGTCGCTGCCTCTCCGGCCTTCAGCTGGTACCGGTGTAGGATTGACTACTACAGAAATGATTAACCGTGACGATTAAAATTAATTAACTGTGGCGGTTATTCCAACCGCCACAGATCAATGATCACGGTTAATAGGGGCATTAACCGTGGCAGTTGGAAGTGACCGCCATGGTTAATCTCCCCTATAATTGAAAACTTCTCTAGGTCAATTTCCCCCTTCAAGATCAACGTCTCACAACACACCTACCACGCATTCAACGGTTGAGATTAAAAAGTTATAAACTGTCTTACACTCCCACGCCATGCCCACGGTCTCAGGAAGTCGCGGATTCGATTCCTCACCTGCCTTCTTTTCCTGCGGTCTACGTTGGCCCCCTTTGTCTTGCTAGAGACGACGGCGACGGTCTCGAGCCCGGGGAGGCGGTGGGGCGCGACCCACTCGGAGAGCGAGATCAGGAGGTCGCGGCTGGCGCTGACCTCCATGGCTAAGGGCGGGCGCCGCCAGAACCGCGACTCCTGCCGCTCGAGCACGTAGGGGTCGTCCCACCGGATCTCGCCGCTGCCGTCGGAGGAGGGGAAGGAGCGGAGTAGATGCGCAGGGAGAAGTCGGAGCCCCAGATGAATCTTTCGGTATCGGAAACCGCGACGAGGAGCTTCCCAGCGTGGGAGGCGACGGCCTCGATGTGGCCCGGCACGTCGGCCACCACTCGACAGCATCATACGCGCTGTGCACCATGGCCGGCGGCCCGATCAAGCGGGCGGTTCCCCCACGGTTGTGTTAGACGGCCGCCGCCGTTGTACGGCGAGGGAAGAGGGCCGCTTCGAGTCGGAGGTTGAGGCGAGAGCCGCTAAATCGATGAGATCGTGTTAAGACGTTGCGCGGAGCCCGGCATACGTATACCCGGTTTGGGAACTTGGGAACGAAGCAAATCCTCTCCACCAGGTCCACCTCTCAGTACCTCTGCACATGGAGTACTGCAGTATAGTTTGTCTCCGATTATGTTACTATACTATGTCTTTTATTATTCCATTCCATCTGATTCCAAATTAAATCATTTTAGACTTATTAGATTACATTTTAATTTCTCTCAATTCATGAGAACCAAACAAAGCCTTAATGTAAGCCATCTCAAACATGTTTGGATCCTAAACCTAAAAATTAATTTACCATGTAAAGATGGATTAAACACGAGCAAGCTAATAAGAGCTAACGAAATATACATGTACTCCTACCTTGTAGTCCGGCAAAGGTTTGTCTTGTATGATGAATATACAATCTGTTTTTATATTTCTTCTCACTTGAGGAATTCAGCTTGTACATGGTCATTCATTTGAGTGACTGATGGGTTTACATGTGCAGTATATAATCATCCATGCTTATAAAACACAATACTTAAGTGATTGCTAGATGTGGTTATTTGGATATTCGACGGAAGGAATTGCTGAATTCTAAAGTTTGGCTAACTAAATGAAATTGTTACTCAGACTGTACATTGAATTTGTTATCGGCTGTATACTGAATCTGTTAATGGGTAGAAGCATCTCTCCCTCTTTCTCTAATAATGACTAATATAATCCGTAGCGTTAGCACGGGCGAATATACTAGTGGAAGAAAAAAAATAAAAAAAGCCCAGATCCAGACCCGGTTAGGGCTGGATCTGGGCCACGCCGCCGAGAGGGATCCACGCCGGTGGGAGGTCGCGCGTCCCCGCCTCGCGCGTCGGTCCGCCGCCGCCTTGCCCGTCGCGCCGCCTTAGCCCTAGCGCGGCCTCGCCCTCGTAGCGCGCCGCCCCCGCCTCGGAGGAGAGAGGCAGAGGGCGGCGGCGGGCCGTGGAGGAGGGGGAGGGGTCGGAGCCGGAGCCGGAGAGGAGGGGGGAGGGAGGCCGCCGACGCAGTTCCGCCGAGCCCGAGCCCGCCGGCACAGTTCCGCCGACGCAGCCGTAGGGTCCGGTCGCGGGTCCCTCTGGCCACTGGCGACTCACGGAGGTCATGGACGGACGAGGAGCTCCTCATCCTGCGAGGTGCGACGCTGGAGGCGCGGCTCCTCGACATCACAGTGCTGGAGAGAGGAAGAGAGGCGGCGCAGCGTGGAGGGAGAGAGCGCGGAGGGAGGCGCGTAGCAGCGCAGAGGGAGGGAGAGAGGCGGTTGGGAGAGGGATGGGCTGAAAGAAGGGGCTATGGTTTCTGGATATATATACAATTTCTAAAACCGGGCTCATGCAGGCTTTGTCGTGGGCTAAGCCATATTAATCAAGACGGGCTATTTTTTAACCGCCTCGGTAAATCTATTTTGAGAGGCGGTTGAATTTGACCGTCTCGGTTAATAAAAAATGACCGTCACAGTTAATCCTAACATTAACCGTGGCGGTTTATAGGTTTGACCGCCACGGTTAATAATTCTCATGTGCTATGCAAAATAAATTCTGTAATAGTTCACGTAGCTAATCAATCGATGTCGATTCATTTTGTTTTCATGATGAGGCCTGGCAACTTGGACGGAGACATGTTAGAGTCGACAGGCACAGTAATGCGCTCGCCGTACGTCGCGGTGAATGGTCGTCGGTGATGGCCTGATGGATGCTATCGGCTTGGGTTTGGGCTAAGCATGGGCTGGTCTTGAATGGTCCGGGTGTTTATGCGGAATACAATTAATTTTTTTAATCATTAGATGAGCTGCTTTGAGATCCGCACAATATTTAGAAAAGAGAGTACAGGAGCACTTCTCTAATTAGATTTACCATGGAATATATATATTCATTTTATTTTTTGTAAAGTTAATTAAATTTAAGCACAAATTCTAGAAATTGACTTATCTGGAGATCGAGGGAGTATTGATTAATGTATACGTGTAGAATACGTTATTAGAGCCGTGTAGCACACGTTATATGTGTACATTTATTTCCCTCATGATCAATTGCATACTCTTAGTTTGCCAAAAAAAAATGCATACTTTTCACATGATAATATGATACTTCTGCCTACAAAATTGAAATTGAAATTGAAGTCTTCCTAGCTAGAGGGTCTTATACCAATAATTTAAATTTGTAATAATGCTAGGAAGTAGCTCATAATATAATTTCTTTGTTGGGCAATTTGCATTTGTTGGGTTTGGGTAAGATGAAAGCACAGGGAAAAGCACAGATTGGATAGCTAGCTTGGATAGTAAAAAAAGCGTTCTTTCAGGAAAGAAAAGGAGGTATCTACTCCTTCCATTTTTCAAATTATAAGACATTTGCTTCTTTAGCCGTCCACACATTTGCTTTTGCTTCCAGAGGACACATGATCAGTATCTGGATCTGAGAGACGCTCCTATATATATATAGTAAACTCCTAAGTACCATATATACTAGTACTAACTGCTGCCCTGTGCCCTTGCATATATAGCAACCAACCACACGTACGTGTCTTTACAAGGAATCAACAAAAGTCTCAAACTAGCAGAGAACGAAGCTTGCATTGCCTTGTGCGAATTGAACCCCCACGAGAGGCACACAGGTACTCTTCCACGTACTCGTGGCAGCCTTGCGTTCTAGTGGGCGCTGCTTGCGCCAAGTACCTTGTGTTTTGTCCCCCCTCTTAATTATCAATGAAAAGCCGTAACGGATCTTTCGAAGAAAAAAAAACTAGCAGTAGCAGTCTAGCACACACTCAGAGATGTGACAGCTGATAAAGTTTTTGAATTTTGAAGGGAACTAAACACATGCCCTAGGTACAATGGCTGCACTCAGTCTAGCAAGTCTGCTGGATCCTTTTCATCGCGTTACTCTGCCAGCAACATGCAGCCGGAATACGGATGGCCCCGTTACCCGCACTCGGCATGGTGGTAGTGCAACAGCACCTACCTACGGCGAGGAATCCCTCTCTGAACGGACGACGACGTCGAGTGTCCGCCGCCACCTAGTGCTGCCGAGCTGCTCGTGGCCTGCGCGAGATGGCCGCGTCCGGCTAGCAGCAGTCAGGAGCTGCGCGCGCGCGGTTCCTCACCGTAACCGCGCGCCCAAGACGAGACGCGAAGTAGTATCACGCACGAGCCGGCCGGCCCGGCATGCGCTCCGTCCTCAAACAGTACGAGCGTCTGCGCGCCGGTGGGCGTGAGGACGACGGCGCCTGGCGCGCAGGTGGGAGCAGTACCGGAGCCGACACAGCATCTTGACGAGCTAGCAGTCCAAAGGCATCTTGACGAGCCGACACGGCATCTTGACTGCACTTCTGTTCTGCCTCTCTTCCCAGCTGACATTCTTCAAGCTAACCAGTAACCACCACCTTCTATCCGCCTCCGAGGAAATCGCGAGGGAGCTGGGAGTACGTCTGTCGCGCGCAGGCCACAATGCATAGCATAGCCAGGGTAGATGAAAACACATGCATGTACAAGTGGTGGTAAGTACTTTATTATATATATCCAACAAGCTGCTACATACTATATACTTGCGCTCACAGATGGATGGAAAAAGGAGCGCGCGTGGGCAACGTACGTACGTACTACATGTTGAAAACATTTGGCACAACACGTACAGGTCTGTGCACTGTTCCTATATAATGCTGGGTTTGCTTTTCCCCTGCATATATATACTAAATCACATAAATGAAATTGCAAGATCGATTGACATTATATATTTCGTTTGACAATTCAACACATGTTTGTTGAGTATATATGACTTTTTTTTTTTGGTTCTATGTGTCGCAGGCCCTTGATTTGTTCAAAGCTGAAAGCGAGGCTGAGCTTACTTCATGGGGGCCGGGTCGCTTCTTGTTTCTGTCCACGTACTAGCTTGTGATGACGTGAATTTCAATGAAATAAGCAAGCAAACAAGATCGGAAGCTCCTTTTATAAGTTGTTCATCAGTACAGTCAATTAGCTTTGGAGTAGATGATGTAACCCGTAGCTACGTTAGCACGGGCAATATCATACAAATAGTTCAGTTCGCTTAGCAACAGATCGGGACGACTAAGACACCACCAGTACGCTATGTTTAGGACCGGGGGAGCGCGGGTTCTTGGCAGTTTGTAAAACCCCGGTCGACGCTTCGGCACTTGTAAAAACTCTCTTCTACTTAAATACAAAGATACGCAAGTCTTTTGCGTATTCGAGAAGAAAAAAAAAGACACCACCAGTACCATCACCACAGTCCACAGTCCACAGCACAAACACAAGACAATCCACTGCATTGCGCACCTTGTTATTGCGTTATGCATTATGTATGACGACATCGATCGCACGGCCGGCGGCTGACGACCTAGCGATGATGTCGGCAGTGAGAGCACGGGGATCAGCCGTTGCAGCGCGCCCGCCGCGCAAGGCTGCAGAACGTGACACGATCGACCTTCCTTTGCATTGCACCGCATGCACTCACCACGACGACGGCAAGAACCACCTCGTGCCCGCCGGCGACGACGACGACGGCAGCCCCGTGAGGGCGCTAGGCTTCGTCTCGCCGTCGCAGGTGTTGTCCACTCCCCAGCTCAGCTCCAGATGCGGCGGGCGACCCGGGGCGGTGCCGACGCCGACGCCGACGCTGGCCCGGCTGCATGGCAGCTGCAAACGTATAGAAGCTCCTGGTGGTGAGATCGACTGATCGAGATCACAGCAAAGCAAAAGACGACGAAGGATCACCAGGCAGAGTACCACAGATCGAGACACCAGCAGAGGAACGTGTGCAGCAGTACGGCGCCGGGCTCCTCGGCGCGACCCTGCCTGCCACGCAGACGACGAGGTTGGTGGCTCAGTGGCTGGCAGATGATCTTGCATTTCTCTCGGACAATTGAGCCCAAAATCTTTGGACTCTTGTCAGGCGGAGGTGACGAGACGGACTACCGGAGCTAGCCGTCGCGTCACACATCTGCCTGCCTGAGGACAGCCCAAAGTTTTGGCCGCCCCAATCGCCCGATTGCTTCCACGGCCGCGGCCGACGGTGGTGTGCTACTGCTAGTGCTGGCCTTCTTGCCCTTCTCTTACGGTGACAAACTAAGGACCTGCAGCACCCACTAGCTATCCTTTGCTCCGAAGACACAACAACTAACCCACTAGCTTGTTTTTTGTTGAGTGGAAGGGGAGCAGCAACTCACAGAGTTTACAAAAGGTCCAAATCACTGTCTTTACCCACCATATCCTTGACAAACTGGCGTGGTTTGAACGCGCAATATTGTCCATTCAGTGGTGCCGGTTGACTAAATTATGACTATGGTGACTACATCATCCTCAAGTCCTATATGTATTATCTCAGCAGCCGGCGAAGCAAAGAAATTAAATCAGTAACTTTCTAAGGTGAGAATCTGCAGGATCTAGTATATTTTCCATCATGACCATCGGGATTTGATTGGACCTGGATGACTTTGGCATCTATCTAAGATACAAACTTTCTGACATAGTCAGGTGTCACCAAGTACAACTATACCAGAACAAGTCTTTCTTTCTTCAATCCTCTGGAGCCCAAACATAATAGCCAAACAAGCCCAAACAAGGCAAGCGACCAATATGGCGATCTGACCAATAAAGTCGGGTTACTGCTTTCCTATAAAATGTTGCTATGGAGCTGTCCATGGAGGTGCACCACAACAATCTCTGTATGCATTCCTTCTGCAAGCAGCTCCAATGGCTCCTGCAAGCAGCTCGTTCGTACTGGTGTTATTGTTGGCCACCTTACTGTCAGTTCTAGTTACTGGTGTCGCTTCTGCTTCTTCGGCTTCTCCAAGCCCAAGTCCGACTCCCAACAACATCAACTGCAGCGCCACTGACCTCGTGGCGCTCCTGGCTTTTAAAGGTCAGTTCGCCGATCTCTCGGTGTCCTTGCCAGCAACTGGACAATCAACGTGTCCTTCTGTCGCTAGATCGGTTTACTTGTACTGCATTAGGAATATGCTCTTCGAGCAAACTTGTATCCTACGAAAACTCTATTGAGCTCCTGTTTATATAAAGGGATACAAAGATTAGAGGCAAGAGAGGCCCTAGCAGAAACAATCCTGAGTCCTACTTTTACTAACAATTGGTATCGGAGCTCTGGTTGCTAGAGAGCCAAGAACACCATCTTTTCACTCTCCCAGCCATGTCTTCCTCAGCAGAGCGCGCCGCCGTGGCCATCGAGGATGGCGCATCTGTCACCGGTGAGGGGGCGCAGGGCGGCTCCAACACCCGGGGCCGCGCGTCTGCTGGCTGCAGAGGCAGCAGCGGCGGCGGCGATCCAGGCGGCGAGGCAGGCTGCAGCAACAACAGAGCAGGCAGCAAGGACCGCGCAGGCGCTGCGAGCGGAGATCGCTGCGGAGGAGGAGGAACAGGTGGAGAAGGTTGTCAGGCGCTCTGAGAGCCCGCACGATCGGAGGGATCGGCGCCGCTCTCAGTCTCCGCGCGACCGCAGGCGAGGCCGCGGCGGCGGGCGCCATGAGTCGCGGGACAGGGTGGCCTACCGCGACTCCAGCAGCAGCACGGCGTGGCCGATGCTGGACAAGACCAACTACCATGAGTGGTCGCAGCTCATGAAGTTGCGGATGCAGGCGCGCGACATGTGGGAGGCCGTCGAGGGAGGTCCGGTTCAGTACCGCGACGATCGGCGGGCGCTCGAGGTGATCGTGGCTGCTGTGCCCAAGGAGATGGGCATTCTGCTCATGGACAAAGCATCGGCAAAGGAGGCGTGGGACGCCATCGCTGCAGCAAGGATCGACGTGGACAGGGTCCGACGGCGACGCTGCAGCGACTTCGCCGAGACTGGGAGAACATCGGCATCCAGCCCGATGAGCAAGTCGATGACTTTGCCATCCGGCTGTCGACTTTGCATCAGCATCTCGTCATCCACGGCGATCGGGACATCACCGAGGAGCGCGTGGTGGAGAAGTACCTCCGATCGGTGCCAGCGAAGTACGTGCAGATCGTCATCGCCATCGAGCAATTCCTCGATTTTGAGGCGCTCATACTCGAGGAGGTGACCGGGAGGCTCAAGGCGGTGGATGAGTGCGAGAAGCAAGCACCGATCGGGCCGATAGCCGTCGAGGAAAGCTGATGTACACTGAGGAGCAGTGGAGAGAGCGCTGGAGGAAGGAGAAAAAGGGTGTTGCCGATACCGATGGATCGGCTCCCAGGCAGCAGCGAGGTCGCGGAGGAAGGAACCAGCGGGGCCATGGCGGCGCGCGTGGCCGAGGGCGCGGTGCTGGCCGCGGAGACGGCGGCGGTGTTCGCGGCCCCCCGGGTGACAACCGTGGGCCGAACACCTGCCTCAACTGTGGCTTGGAGGGCCATTGGGGCGCGCGATTGCCGATTGCCACGACGAGAGCGCGGCGGAGGCCGTGGCGGTGGAGGTGATCGTGGCGGCCGAGGAGGTGATCGAGGTGGAGGCCGCGGTGGCGATGCTGGTGGATACGCTGGGGTGTGCCCAGTACGCCGAGTGCGAAGAATACGGTGGGCTGTTGATGGCACAGCGTTCGTCGAGCTGGACAAGGGTGCATCGGCTTCCTCTCTGGCCGCGAAAGAAGTCACCTTGGAGGAGTCAAGGGCTCGAGCTTTCCTCGGTGCCGATGAAGAAAAATAAGAGAAGATGGGAGGCTGGTACCTCGACAGCGGAGCAACGCACCACATGACGGAGCGTCGTGAGCTCTTTGCCGATCTGAACACGGACGTCCGCGGCATCGTGCGCTTCGGGGACGCGTCCAAGGTGGACATCCGCGGCATCGACACCATTGTGTTCCGAGGCAAGAACGGCGAGCATCGGATGCTGCAAGGCATGTATTTCATCCCTGCCCTCAAGAACTTCGATCATGAGCCTGGGCAGTTGGACGAAGGCGGTTCTAAGGTGGAGATTGCCGATGGCGTGCTGCGCATCTGGGATCGCAGTCGCCGTCTGTTTGCCAAGGTATCTGGAGGAGCTAACCGCCTCTACATCCTTCACTTGAAAGTGTGCAGCCTTACTGTCTCGCCATGCGCAAGGATGACAAGGCATGGTGTTGACACCGTTTTTCGACACGTGTCAAATGGGTTAAAGCTTGACTGGTCAATGCCCGTCCTCCATCGGCATCGGTGAAATATGAGCTAATATTGCCGATGGAAGAGTGCTGCAAAAGGCCAAGTGTGTTGCCGATGGAGGCTAGGTGACTTTTCCGACAAAGGTTAATTGGTGGTCTTAAGCGATTGCCGATGAGAGTCCTTGCCGATTGCCGATGAGCTGCTATTGCCGATTGCCGAATAAGGCTTGTTTGCCGATTGCCGACGAAGGCTCGTTTCCGATTGCCGATGGAAGAATAGTTGTCGGTTGCCGATGAGGGTTCATTGCTGATTGCCAACGATGGGATGGATGCTACCAATCGGGAAAGTGTTGCCGATGCCGATGAGCGAAACTTAGCGCATTGGTGGCACTGAAGGTTACCGATGGCCAAATGAAGGAAGGTGCGGATTAAAGGTACGGGATCTGCCGATGGAAAGTTTCCATCGAGAAGAAGTATAAGGAAACTGGTGTTTTGTGTCAGTATTATTATTATAGTAGTTTGAGTCCGGCTCTTGCATGGGTCGTTTATTTTCCTTTAAAATAGGTATGTTTGTTTAGGAAATAAATATTGTTATCACGGCTCCTGCGCGAGTCAGTTTCCTTTAAAGTAGGAGTTTGTTTTAGGAAAGATATGTGTCGTGTCATTGTACAACTCTCCATGCGGGAGTATAAATATGTGCTCGAGGGCTATGGAATAAAAAATCAATCCAATTCAAAAACAAACCAATTCTACTTTTTATCCTACTTTTACCGCAATTTACTCTTTTATGCATTAGTCATAGTTATCAACGAGTTCTTTCAAGCTTTCGACGGGCTGCATCACCCTGATCTCCGTCAAAATCCTTGTTAGTTCCGCGTGGGAGTACCTCTAGGCTTTGGCAATCCGGGCGCATCGTTGTTTGCCTCGTCTAGCTCTGCTCTAGTTATCCGTGATCAATCTGAGCCTTGACGTCCGGGCACATCGTTGTCGTCTCGTTTAGTTTGTCATAGTTATCATCCTTGTCGATTGATTGGTCAAATCGACTGGCACGCCCCTCGACATCGAGCTTTGGGTAATAGCCCGAGGTGTCCACGATCTGACGCTTTTTGTGTCAACACATGGCAATGGCACGAGAGGCTCGGTCATTTGCACTTTGATGCACTACGACGCTTGAGCAGAGGAGAGATGGCCCATGGGATCCCAAAGATCGACCACGTGGAGCAAGTCTGCAACGTCTGCGTCACCACCAACCCAGAAGCGGCAAACTTTCCATCGGCTCGCGCGTCCCGTGCCCGGGAGACCTACCTTTGCGGACCGTGACCCACCGACATCGGCAGGCAACCGATACATCCCCCTATTGGTGGACGACCCCAAACCCGATACGGGGTGGGGGCCGGGCTACCGACAAGGGAGCTGCGGGGAGGCAACCCAAGCGCATCAAGGCTTGCAGCAGAGGTGGAGAGCGGCTGCCAGTCAAGGTCTTGCGCACGGAAAATTGGCGGCGAGTTCACTCGTCGCAGAGTTCAGCTCCTAACTGCGCCGATAAAGGTATCAAAAGGCACTTCAGTGCCCCTCCACCCCCCTCAGCAGAACGGGTCATTGAGCGCGGGAAAATCAGACGGTTTTTGGCCTTGGCGGGAGCTCTGTTTCAAGCAGCGGGTAAAACCGGCAAGATTTGGGGGGGGGCAGTGGGGGGACAGCGTGTGCACCTTCTGAACCATGCCCCGACGCGAGCACTGGGGGCATCACCCCCTACGAGGCATGGCATGGCGATCGCCGACTTTGGGGCCCCCCCCCTCAAGGTGTTTGGCTATGTTGCTTACACCAGGCGCCTAACCCAGCCCCCGCAAGCTGGATGACTAGGCGAGGCGGCGTGTTATTGGCTATGCGGAGGGCGCGAAGGCCTAAAAAGGTATACGACCCCTGCCCCAACGCTTGCGGGCTTAAAGCCGCGAGTCGTGTTCGACGAGGGCCGGGCTGGGACTGACATCGGCATCGGTAAGCACATCGGCAGAAGGCAGAGTGACTTCCCCGTCGGTAACCTGGGAAGGGTGGGTGCCTGGAGTCCCAGTGGGCATCACCATCGCCTTTCGGCACCGCGTCCAATTACACCGGAAACCGTCACAAGGTGAAGGCAGCAGAGGATCCCCCATCGGCAGCGGCGCCATCGGCAGTCGCGTATCAGACCTTTGGCCCGCGACGCCAAACGACAACGAAAAGTGCCCCCAGTCCTCGGGGCGAGCACGTGACTCCCGGGAGGGCGTTTAAGAAAAAGGGTGACGTCTACCATGGAGTGGCCCACCGCGCACCGACGCATCAGCTGACCTCATCGGGGATGAGGCCACCCCCGCGCTGGCTCGAGGCTGTTCGCCGAGTGAACCTCTCCTGCTCGGGCGAGCGAATACCCACGCTTAAGCTGCCCTTGACCCAGCTTGGCAAGCTGCGATGAAGGAAGAGCTGGGGTATTGAGCGTAACGGCACCTGGGAGCTTTTGGGGCCCCCTCGAGCCTGTCATCGGCCGATCACCCCGAAGTGGGTGTTCAAGTGAAGAAGAGTGGCCCAGGAGATTTGATCAAGTAAAGGCAAGGCTTTTGGCACGGGGGTTTGTGCAGCAAGAAGGGATGCTAGAGGATGCTTTGCCCTTGGCAGGATGGATCAATCAGGGTGTGCTGGCCGTGGCTGCTCAAGAGGAGGAAGGTCCACACATGGGGTGTCAAATCGGCCCTTCCTCTTTTGGGAGTCAAGGAGGAGTCATGTGCAGCAGCCACCTGGGTTTGTGTCAAGGGGAAGAAACAAGGGCTATCGGCTCAAACACTGTAGGGCTGAGGAGGGACCAGGGCATGAAATGCAAAGCTGAACTCAACCTTGAGAAGATGGGGTTCATTCAGATCAAGCATGAACTGCAATCTATAAAGAGGCCCCCAAATGGGTCTGTTCTACTAGTCGGGGTCTATGTAGATGACTTGATCATCACTGGAGTAAGGAAGAGGAAGTGAAGGCTTTAGATTGAATGCAGTCATCTTTGAGTTTAGTGACCTTGGGGTTTCTTAGCTTCTTTTCTTGGGGTAGAAGTGCACAAGGGGAGTAGTGGGAAACACTCTGAGACAAACCAGGCACGAGACAGACCGGAGTGCCACCACAGTCCTTTTAGGGCACCGATGCGACAGGTGACAGATTGTCAGGCGAGCTGGGGAGACTGGCCCGAATTGATACAGCTGGGAGGGACAGTATTTTGAGGGGGATCTCGACTCCGACCCGCTCGACGAGGTTAAAAAAAAAGGGGGGGCCCCCAAAAAAAAAAAAAAAAAAAAAAAAAAATTTTTTTAAAAAAAAAAAAAAAAAAAAATTTTAAAAAAAAAAAAAAAAAAAAAAAAAAAAAAAAAAAAAAACCCAAAGGGAAATTCCCAAATTTTTAAAAACCCAAAAAATTTTTTTTGCTTGTTCTGCTGTAGGAGCGTAACATCAACTGCAGTGCAAGAAGGAGGATGGCAAGTGGTATGAACATAGTGTAAATTGTTGCTATGTTAACCAAGGACCTTATCGCAAAAAAACTAAGAAAACGAGACAGATGGGGTTTGTGGGCCAAATTACTTGTACACATGCTCGTTTGGGAAAGCAGAAGAGTACAAGTTTAGACCTGATCTGGAGGAGAGTTTCTTAACCTGATTTGGCATGCTTTGGTTACAATGCGTCATGAAAGGGTAACAGTGGTGTGTGTGAATGTGTTGTAATGTGGGTTTAGGTTAAGCCTGATGTTATGTGTCAGGAGGGTTTGTTATGTAAGCTATTGTAATTTTGGTTTTAGCACATCAGAAAAAAGTACTTCGAGCTCTTGCATGAGGAAATGCATCAGTTACTTTATTATGGTCAAATTTAGCTTGGTATACTCAAGGAGCTACTGCGATGAATTTAAAAACAAAATAAAATTTTTTTAAAGGAAAAAAAAAAAAAAAAAAAATTTTAAAAAAAAAAAAAAAAAAAAAAAAAAAACGAAAAAAAAAAAAACAAAAATTTTTTTTTTTGATAAAACCCAAAACAAATTTTTTTTTTTTAAACAAAAAAAAAAAAAAAAAATTTTTTCCCGGGGAAAGGGGAACCCCCCCAAACCCCCCCCACATCAAAAAATTAAATTTTTTTTAAGGGGGAAAAAAACCCCCAAAAAAAAAAAAAAATTTTTTTAAACCCAAAAAAAAAAAAAAAAAAAAAAAAAAACCCATTTTAAAGGGGGAAAAAAAACAACCCAAAAAAAAAAAAAAAAAAAAAAAACAAAAAAGGGGCCGACGGCCGGGGCCCGGCCTAGGATGGGGGCAGCGGGGGCGGGACCCTTTGTCGGATTCGAAAACGCGGCGGCACAAAAATGGCGACGGCGGAGCGTCCTTGTTAGTGGTGTGGAGTTGGAGGGGCGCGCGCGTTCGTTCGACAAAATGCGGAAAGGTGGGAAGGGGCCATCTGGGGGTTGGGCGAGGCGGGGAGGTGTCCCCTTACAGCAGTGGCGCCCCGGTGTCCACGGATCCCGGCGGCTTTTTCCCCGAGATTTCCTTGGCTGTTGGTGCTTTCAGTGCGTTTTCAGCTCAGCTACCTCTCTTCTTTCTCTTTTCCCCCCCCACTTGCAAAGATTTTGAGTCAGCGTCCCTCATGTCTATCAAAAGCTATAAAAGGTTTAGCAGATTGTAAACAGATGTCAAGGTTCAGGGGCACAATGAAAAGATTTTTGGTTGGGAGGTTTCCCCCCCGGGTTCAAATCTGGTGTGCGACTTTTATTCGGGTTTTTTATTCAGAAATTTTTCGGCGTACGCATTAAGTGGTAGCGATGTTTCGCTAAAAGGGTGGGTTTTGGGGGGTTGGGGGTGTTTGTAGGGGCGAGGTGCTGGTGTTGGTGTATGCGTTGTATGTGTACTGCGCTCGATTAATGGTAGGCGTTCCCCTTAGGGGTGGGTTTGCGTGGTGGTTTTTTTGGGGGTTTTTTGTACTGTGTATTTAAAAAAAAAGGTTTGGCAGTTTAGCAGAGAGGAGAAAAGGAAGGCAGAAACCCCGGATGGCACGGGGGAAAACACAGCAGTTTCCCTGAGCCCCTGGTTTTTTATTTTTTTTTTTTTCGGGGTTTAAAAAACCTAAAAAATAAAAACTCAAGATAAAAATTTTATGGGATATGCCCCCCCGAACGAAGTTTATATGAACGGGATTTCAAAGGGGCCCCAGAAAGGGGCCCCCGCCCCCCCCTTCCAACCGCACGGGACGGGGACAGCAAACACCCCCCCCCATCCGGCTTTGCGGCCTGCTCCCCCGGGCCCGGGACCCGCCCCCGGGCCCCCCTTTTCCCCCTCTGAAAACAAAAAAAAAAACTTTTGAAAACGTGAAAAAAAAAATAAAAAAACCCGTTTAAAATTTTTGAAACATAAAAAAAAATAACATTTGGAAAACATGTTTTAAATAGCAAAAGAAACTTTGCGTTGTACCCCCTAGTGTAACCCCAGACAAATTTTGAACCCAAACGAAAATAAAAAATTTAACAACCCCATTGGATTGGGGGAAAGTGCAACCCAAGCCCTAAGGGGGTTTTGGTAACATGAAAACAAAATTTGGGAAAAACTAATGGGGACTTTGGAGAATGACAAGCGGGGTTAAACTTAAGTGGGTTTGATGCCGGTTGGTGGCCCCCCTCCAATTAAAAAAAAGTCATGGCGACAAGGCTCAAATGAGTTTTTCTTTTTATTTTGAATTTGGGTTAGGTATTTTTCTTTACTTTAAGAGGGATTAACCCCGCTTTGCAACTTGTAAAACCAAATGCATATCTAAAAATTATCACCCCTCCCCCGTCTAGTGGGCAAATCAGCCAACTACTTTTGAAGTCTTCCTTGCTGTTCGGCCTGGGGCCGGGCCCCATTATGGCCTCCGGGCCCGGCAGTGTGGGGTTTTACAGGCTGGCACCCCGAACTTTTTTCAGCCAGGGGGAATTTGAGGTGGAAATTTTAAAAAACCCCTCACTCCCCCCAAGGGCTATTTCCCGGCCTTTGATTTCCCACATTTGTAAGAATAAAAAAGGGGAAGCTCCTCTCTTGCTCCCCCTTCTTCCTTGGTGCCATCCACTCTCCCCCATTGATTACCTCATTCTTTGAGAGATTGAGCCCCCAAAGTTTGGGAGAAAAAAGTTTTCCCCCCTCGGATCTTCCTCCAAAAGCATTGGTTTGTATGGTGGCCAGCGGTTTTAAGTTTTTTTCTCTTGAAGCTTTGCCCCTTTAGCCGGCAAAGAGGTTACCCTTTGAGCTTGCCCCCTTTGTTGGGGGCGGGGCCTTTGGGGAAGTTTGAAATCCCCCATCAATTTGCTAATACACTTCTCTCTTTCCAAGAGTTCTTTTCTCTTGATTTTTGGGGCCCGGGGAAAGAGCTAGTTTTGTGGGTGATTTTGGGGCCTTGTTTGGGCACCTCAAAAACGTGGACGTGGGGGAAAAGGGCCTTTGGGGGTGGCGGGCGAAACCCACGGGCCCAAATTTGGTGTCATTTGGTCCCTTGTTACTTTACTTTCATATTTTATTTTTTTGCAGGTGTTTTTTCTGGGTTTTGGGGGACCGATTCCCCGGTGGGGGGTTTTGGGCTCCCACTTTCGGGTTTGGTGCTAGGGGTTTCCCTCCCCCCCTTTTGGGAAAGGTTTTTAAATTCAAGCACATTTTCTTCAACCCTTTTTCATTTTGAATTTTTGTTGCATTTTTTTTCTGGTGACCACCCAATGCTGCCTAGAGCCCGGGTTTAGTCCCGGCCCCCCGGCAGTGCCCCCTTTGGGTCTGCGCAAGTGTTCAATTTTTTAAAAAACCCTATTCCCCCCCCCCTCTAGGCCAATCGGGTCCTTACAATTGAGGGGGGTGGGAAACATCAGAGAACCCCTATCATATTTTGGGCAAAACTTTGAAAATGAAAAAATTGGGAAAACACCAGAAAAAACCCCTTCGAGAAAAAAAATTAGATTCGGGAGCGGGGTTGGGGTCCCCGGTTGGGGGAGGGGACCTTTTAGAGAAACATCCCCGTGCGCCCACCTGTTCGACGAAACGCGGCACCGCCACCGATGTGTCTTGCTGCTTCAACGCCAAACGAAGCGCCCGCGTGAAGTGACTGTGAACTTGAACTTCGGTCTTGGTTCACCCAGTCGACACGGGACATCTGTCACAACTAGGGATGAAAACGGGACGGATATTTATTCGACCGTCCGTCCGACCGAATTCGTTTAGAGGAGTTTAGATCTGTCCGTATCCGAGTCCGAAGATTAACATCCGATACCGTATCCGTATCCGAATACTAAAATCAGTATATTTATGATGTCGATATCTAATCGTATCCTATCCGATATTTCTGATATTGTTCGTATTCGAATTCGAATCCGAACAGAAATATGAAAACAATACAATATCAGCGATATCCGTTCGTACCCGATCCATTTTCATCCTTAGTCACAACTCACAACTTCGCGGCATCTTCCCGACAGTATTTTTCAAAGAACTCATTTTTTTTTTCTGAAGAAGAGATTGAGAATCCTTGGTTGATTGCTTGGGTCCCTCATCTTAACTGTGACATGGATCGTGGAGGCAAGATGGTACGCGTGCACATGGTGTGTCTCTGTCTGCGGTCTGGCAAGTGGCAATCCTGCAGCTCGCGTCCACATGATACACCTTTCCAGCTCAGCTTCATCTTTATCTTTGTCATTGTCACTCGACCAAGACAGTTGGCCAAACAGAATTGCATCACTCCTTTTTTCCCTTGTTGCTTCCTTGGTAATCACCAGGAAGGTCACAACTCATCACAAGCTAGGAGGAGCTCTCAAGTCCCAACCCCAAGTGCTCTCTCATCCCTGGCTATCTAGATCTAGGCTCAAGCTTTGGTGTGCGTATATTTCTGAAGAGAAAAAGAACGCTGCATTTGGAGATGGCACGAGTAAAAGCAGTAGATGTGAGCTCCAGAAGATCTGATCTGCCCACTTTGCATTGGAAACCAAACTGAAGAATACTTCAGTTGTTAAGGTCCCGGTATTGTATGCTGTTTCCTTTACAAGAACATGGTATTATATTGTTTTGTTCATTGCTCCTGCTAACATTCGCATTGGATTATATCTTCTCGTTTTCTGCCCCGAACGGGAAACATTTGGAGTTTTGGGGCAATAAGTGGCCTTCCCCTTTTCAGGAACTGAAGGTTGAATGCCCTAGTTAAGATCAATTAATACAAAAACGGCCCCTTTAAGCTTGCTCTGGG